>JASANS010002442.1:0-118055 GCA_030849605.1 Wallacemonas sp. 195SL | reverse complement strand
CACAACCGTGCGTCTGTGGCAAGACAATAAACAAGAGTCCAAAAAAAAAGGAAAAAAAAAGTGATGAAATGTGAGGATAGAGGTGGCAGCATCGTGTGAATACAAGAGACTATCTCATCTCAACTTCCCGTGGAGTGATGTAGCAAGAAGATGACACCAATGGTGCATTTTCAAGCTCCGTTTTTCTTTGGCTTCGTGCCCCACTTTTTTTTTTTTTTTAACGATGTACGTGCTGTCGATCCATGAAGAAAGAGCCGAGTCATTTACACACACAGCACACGTACACACACACGTGCACGTTCTCATGAGAAGAGGCGAACAGGTGCTTAGGCAACTGCTGTAGTCATTTCATGTTCTGATTTTCCTATTATTTATTTTTATTGCGCGCATTACTTTACCACGTGCAGTTGTGAACTGCGCACCAAAAACAATGCTGAGAGTCCTCTGAGCGAGCGAGAGAGAGAGAGAGACATACTCAACACAGACACAAAAAACAAAACAAAACAAAAAAATCGTCAAAAACAGCACTCTTGAGGCATGAGGTGCGCTACGACAGGCGCTTGCCCTTCAGTGCGGCCAAGACCTCCTCCGGCTTGGCCGTACCAGCCGGCAGGCCCGCCATCGCCGCTACCTCCGTCGTGACGGACTGGAATCGTCGCAGCGCATCCACAAGCCGCTTTATTGTGGTTTGCGCCGTGTCCTTCGCCTCCTTCTCCGCCTTGAGCGCCACCTCGGCTTCCTCGCGTTCGCGCCGACGAGCGCGACCTTCGTCTTCAAGCTTCGCACGCATCTGCTCCGCCGCGGCCTCGCTGGCCTGCTCGGCTTGGCGTTGTTTTTGCATCTGGCGCTTCACCTCAGCGTCCTTGCCGGTGAGCAGCTGCCGCATCGCTTGAAGCTGTGCGTGTGCCTGCGCGTTCTCCGCGATCAGCTGTGCGAGTCGGGCATCGTGTGACGCGCGACCTCCACCAAGAGACGCGAGAAGAGATCCTTCACCGTCGTGGCCAATGCTCTCGTCTACTACTTCCGTCTTCACAGACGCACCCGACTCGGTCTTCCGCTGCGAGGTGTGGTGTGCGGCCGCGGCAGCATCGTCCTCACGCTCCCGCTTCACCCCACCGGCTGTCCGCTGAGCCACACCCCACGCAGCTTGGCCAAGGCGAGAAAGCACTTCCTGCGCGCGGGCAGTCGTCGTCCGGTACACGACCTCCAGCACATCTCGCAGTCCCATCACGTTGGCCTTCACGGCAGCGGCTTGCTCCGCTGTCAGCAGCGCATTGACGCTCCCCGCAGGCGAAGCGGACGTGGCGAGTGCCGCGGCTTCCTGAGCCTGCGTCGTCGTCTGAACGTACACGCGGTGTTCCGCCTCTGTGAAGGGCTCGTTGCTCATGTACCTGAGCGCGAGGGGCTCGACGCAATCACCAAGGTGCACGGCGACGAGCCACCCATCGAGCTGAGCTTGCTCACAGTCAGTCCATGACGTGACATCGCCGTCGCCGGCGGTGGCTCGCGTGGTGGGCGGCTTACGTGGAGATGGTCTTTGGAGAAGAGCCACGAGACGGCCAACGCGGCAATCCTCATCGCTTCGCGTGCCGCTCGCGCCTTCGGGACGTGTCTGGCCACCTGCACCGCGCGGCGGGGAGCTGGCCTTGAGAGCCTCCGCCTCCGCCTGCGCGAGCTTCACGAACGGATTGGCTTCAATCAGAGCCGCGCGCTTGTTCTTCGGCACGTGAACACGAACCAGCGCGTTCGTTGCGACTTGTCGAATGTGCGCCATTGTGAGAAAAGCACACGCCACGCCCCCCACAGTCGCCTTCACTGTGACCGATGAGGACGAAGAGGATGAGGATGTGGATGACGACGCGGGCACTACCACCTCACCCGTGGCAAAGGTAAGACGCTCTGGAAGAAGCAGCATCTGCTCAAGGTCATTGCGCGTCAGCTGGCATTGTGCCGAAAGAGGAAACAGCGATGACATGACGTAGAGAGAGAGAGAGAGGAAGAGAGCGGAGAGAGTGAACAAAACAAAAAAAATGAGGGAAATGAGAGAACACCCCAGGTGGACGACAATCAACACAATCAATAGCACCGAGGAAGGCAATGCTCAAACGCAACGCACACCAATGTCACTCTTATCGGATGCAAGGAGAGGAGGGGCGGGGGGGGGGGGGGTACTGTAGAACACAAGAGGAGAGGGAAAGGATAACACGCGAACCAATAAGAGAGGTATGAGGAATAGGGATGAAGCCATACAATTGACACCCAATCAAAGGGCGAGCGAGAGGACAAGACACACACAGACACACGGAGAGATACTGTTGTGCTGGATTCGCTGGTGGTGGAGAAACATAAAATATGTGGAATACCCACGAGCAAACACCGGTAGTGCGGACAGCGCTGCTCACAAGGATGGCTATCTTTGAAACGTTCATCAATTTTTTTTTCTTTTCAGATTGGAACATCTTACACTCAGAGTCCTATCAAGAGGAGGAGGAAAGACGACGACGACAAACAACACGGAATGAAAACAAAAATAAAAGCAACACGCACGCACACATCAGATGAAGCTGGTACTAACGCACTTCATTGATTGGCTTCGCGCGACTGGGCGCGGTGTAGAAGAGGTAGCCGACCAGCCACAGAAGCGAGACCGCAGCGGCACCCATCACCCAGAGGAAGTACAAATGATCTGCACCTCCGTTGTCACGCATGTTCACAAAGTAGCGGACAAACCAGTTCGGTGCAATACGGGCGAGCACGTTGGTGCGCTCGTAAGGCAGCTCCACCTTTTCATTTTCCTTCTCAAACTGTCTCTGCCAGGCCGCGGTACGCAGACGGTGTGTCGTGCTGGACTCACCGAATACCTTCGCGTACGGGTCACCTTCCTGGATGTCGCGGTAGTCTTGGAATCGGGCGAAGAACCGACTGTCTGCGCTGCTCGTCTTGTTGTGGCGCCGTGCATACGTTTCCTTCATCTGCTCCGTGTACGCTCGGTCACGCTGCTGCTGCTCAGCGAATTCCTCTGCGTGCTGCGGCTTGGACATGTACAACTGCTGTGATATGGTGTTGTGCTCCGCCGTGCGGCCACTTTTCAATGTCTTTGGGAACACAATCTTTGCTTCTTTCTTCGCTTGCACCACGGATTGCAATGGACGGCCGGAGGCGGTGGAGAAGAGGGGGCTCGCGGGAGACGCGGTTGCCCCAGCCTGAGTCCCGCCCTCACGACGACGAATACCTGATTTGGTGTTCGCATCCGATGACGGTGATTGCGAGCTCGTCATGGAAGAAGAAGAGGACGCGTGCGCTTCCGTGCCTCGTGAGAGAGGTGTTTTGACGTCCTGTCGACGGCGCCCTTTGCGCATCGCCTCAAAAGTGGAGTACGTCATGTGTCGTTGCGTACACAGGAGCGTGGTCAGCCCGTACGGCACGGCTGCACCGGCGACCCAAGCACGCATACTGCACCGCATGTACAGTTACTGCGTACCAAAAATACAACTACTGAGAGAAAAATGGGGCTTCCGGAGAGCGATGCTGAAAGAGAGAGAGAGGGAGAGACTGTGCAAAAAAAAAAAAAAAACGAATGACGTAACCACACATGTTGCATGTGCCAAGTCGAGTTGAAATAGCGCGCTCCAGGGATGGCAGCGAGATGGGCAGGAGCACCTTACCTCACTGTTAACCATGAAAAACATCAACACACAAAGTGCGCGAGATAGCGATAGGGAGAGGGAGAGGGAGACCGATCAAACACAAATGATTACACGTCTGCCTCTTCACACATTCAGCGAGCAGTGCAGATGCAGTTTTTGAATTTGTTCTTTTGTGACANAAAAAGAAAAGTGTATTTGAAGACTACACGTGGGAATGCATAACGAGCTTATGCTTGCGGACTTGACGATCGTTTCCCTTGCTTCTTGAGGTGCTCTGTCACGCACATGCGCAGCTGCTGTCTCTCCTTCAGACAGCTGTTCCGATTTAAGTTGCGATTCACCTGATGCATTTCCACGCATTGTCCGTAGTGTGCAGCCTGCGGCTTGCAGTGGCTGTACGCTTCCGCCGTGCGAAGGCTAATGGGGCGATCAATAACCACATTTGATATGTAGAAGTTTCCTTCCATGAGGCTCTTGTTTTTTTCCCTTTTCAGCTTTTTTGTGTTTTTTTTTTGATGTGTATAAGAGAAACGCGTTTGAGAAAAAAATATGTGTGGAATATTCGTCGGGTCTCACTAAAGATCAGCAACAACTTATTTTCAATGACCAATAAAGACACGCATAAGAAAGAGATGAATGAAGATTGAAAGGGGGGTGGGGGGTGAATGAAAGAGAGAGAGAGAGAAAAAGGAAACAAATACCAAGAAGACACACATAGCTCTCATGGAGCTCTTTCTCTCTTCCACGTGCTCTCTACCGTGTGTAATCTAGCGAAGAGATGATCCAGTGTGCTGGCGCACTACCTCGCGCCACATACCTGAGGAGAGATGAGCAGTCGTGCTTATATACACATAGACTATTTGAGACTATTGTTCTGTTTTGAAGGTAATTTTCGAAACGTTGTTAGATCAGCAAACAGAAATCAAGAAAGACGAAAAAGAGAAGAAGAATAATGCATAAAAAAAAACAAATAAAAAGCTACGGGGAATGGGGGGAATATGTGAAATCTGGAACAACGACAGCATCAGGCACCCATACACCCACTCGCACCAGACGCTCAATGGCCCCCCCCTGCGTGGCCAGCCTCCACGTGCGCAGTTCCCTCCCCCCTCTTCATACTTGTGCAAACAATCTTGTTTCGAACTGTTGTACACTTTTTTTTTTTTTTTAAAACCTTGCTCGCACTCCAATGAATCGTCAAGGAAGCATCTGACACATCTATGTCCTTCAGACGAGCAGTTCAAAAGAAGAAGAAGAAAAAACAAGACAATAACAACACCAACACAAGTGGGAAGAGGACGTGGGAGCAAAATGAATGGAGAGAGAATAATAAGTAAGTCTAAGGGGGGAAGTCTGCACGCAACTACGCAGTGGTATGCGCGATCCGAAAACCCAAAGGTGAACAAACAACGACAAGAACAACAACAACAACAACAAAAGGCAAATACAACGGACACGGAATCCATGGGGGGGGGGGGGAATAGATCAATAAGAAAAAAAGCGAGAAAAAGAAAGAATGAACCACAGAAGAAGAAGAAGGAAAAAAAAAAGGAACAATAATGTTTGTGTGTGTGCAGGCGAGAAAGCCAGCATCTCCAGCGAAAGGGGAATCAATGTCGCTAACAGTTTTTTTTGTTTTTGCTTTGTTTTTTTGTTGTGTGAGCGAGAAGTTCGTTGCAGAAAAAGAGAGAGAGAGAGAAAAAAAAACAAGAAAGACACGGAATTACTTGAATTATCCACATGAGGTCTCGGCTTTTTTTTTGTTTTGTTTGTTCTGTTTCGTTGCAATGGACTCTCGTTAGGGCTAATGTGCGCATTCGTTTCAGCGAGGTTGAGGAAGGGACACCAAAAATAAATAAATAAATCAACAACACAAATAAACGGAGGCACGTGCACCAAGTGAGATGGGAGAATGTGTGGGTGAAAAAGGCGAAGAAAGAACCTAACAATGGAATGAAGACATGATAGAGACTCTGGCTGAATGAGAAACAAAACAACAAAACAAAACAAAAAAAGCGACGTAAACACAAAAAAGACAAGAAACAATAAGTGCGAAACCTGCTTACAGCGAAAGAAAAAAAAGGAAGAAGAAGTCGAAGGAAAGCCGATTGCATTCGGCAGCCCATGAAAAAGAAAAAAAAATCTCAAAAACAATATGATCCATTCCTATTCGTTGTCTGTATACTCTTCAGTGTGTGTGTGTGTGTGTGAAAGAAAGAGAGCGAGAAAATGACGGAGCCGGAGGATACAAACGAATAGTACTCATCGACGACGACTGGTGCGGGTGGCGATGGGTGCGGAGGGGATGATGAGAACAGACACGATGAAGGGATTATCGTGTTGGCCAGTGCTGGGCCTCGTGCTCGACTTCGGCACGCTCGAACCCTGATTACGGCGACCAGTGCGCTGTGCCGAGGGTGAGCTATTTTCCTCAAGAGAGCCTGCTGTGACGTCGCGAAGGAGAATAGACGTCGCGGAGAGCACCTCCTCGTCTGCGGTTTCGTTCATCTGTGCTGCGAGGTCTCCATCATCGTCGTCGTTGTCGGTGTCATCGCGCTGCTGCTGCACCGCGAGCAACTCCGCCTCCATGACGAGTGCCCCGGCAATCGCATCGCAGACACGCTGCGCGTACGCACCCTTCTCGCCAACGCCACTACCCGTGCCCGCACCCATGCTCAGCACACCGCTGTGCGTGGGTGTGCTAGGACCTGCATCCGCCGCAGCTGAGGTGGTGCTGTGCGACTGCTCTTGGCGCGCTTCCGCGGCCTTCTCCAGCTTCTCACGCAGTTTCTCTGGCATGGTTTGCACATTGCGCGTATCAAGTTCGCGAAAGTGCTGCACGCGATGACGAAAAAAGTCACAGAGCCGCTCACGCACATCAGGCTCAAAGACATCGGCAAGGTCAACGCGGACGTATCGCAGAACGTGCTCCATCCGTGCGTTGCGCTCCAGGTACTCGCTCTCCATCGTGCTCGTCCACGCCGACGTGCCGCGCAGCTGACGCTCCGCTTCCTGCGCGGCCAGCCCACCGTGTGGAAAGAGCATCGCTTCCTCGTTCAGCAACACCAACGCACGAAGGAGATCGGAGACAAAACGAGACGGCATCACGTTCCAGAACTCTGTCGTCGCAGTCACGACCACGAGCGGGAGAAGCGGCTCCGTCGTGGTTTGCTTTTCGTGGTGGCGGCTGCGGCGAGAGCGGTGGTAGTCGCCTGGCACCATCGCGACCGTGTTCTGGCTTAAGCCCCCACAACAGCTGTGGTAGAAGAGCGCAACACTGGGGGAGCCCGCCCCTTTACCGCCGTGGCGAGGTCCCGTCACCACCTGCGTGCATAAATGAGCCAAATCCACGTGAGAGCGCTCCAGCGTAGGCATCTTGAAAACCGCTGAACTGTTCATGCTTGCGATGGAGGAGTAACTCGAGGCCATCGACAAGGCGAGAGAGTCGCTGCGGTCGCCGAGGTGCCGCCTGCTCGCGCTGTTGGTGCTCACCGTGCTGTTCGCGGTATACTGGTCATCCAAGTCCAGCACCAACCGCTCAGCCCCAAGGCTGTTCGTGATGAAAAACAGTTTCGACGCGAGGCCAGGGGTGTTGGCCACGTACAGATCATTCTCGCGGAGGTACACAACGGCGAGATCGAGTGGTGGAGCACGCAGGTGCTCGCGAATGTGCGCAGGCGGGTTGAGGCTGCGCATGACTTCCGTGCCTAACAAGACGTTCAGGCGATGCAGCGTGGCCCTGATGGACGAGCGTACTGCGCGGAAGGGCTGCTCAATGAAGGAGCTGAGTCCCACGAGAAACTCCGGGGTGAAGGTTGTGGCAAACAGGCACGATGCATCCCCGCCACACGCCACCGTCGAGACGAACTCGCGCGTGAAGAAAGCATGCCGTGGTCGCTGCTCAGCCCGGCCAAGAGAGTGCACGGAGGCGGCTTGGTGACGGCTGAGGCGCACCTGGATGTCCACCGCACCCTTGAGGAAGATAGAGGGCATGCATTCAAAGCTGACTGAAGAGAAAGTGCTACGGTAGTTCGCGTTGGCGCGACCAGACCTGCTGGCGTCGTTGGCGGGGGCGAGGCTCTGCACGGTGATGGAGGCGCGGTCCTGCGGGGTCGGGGTGGCGGCGCTGCTGCGCATGAGCACGTCATCACCCAACCCGTTGTGGAAGAGCTCTGCCCCCGGCTCCATGCAGCGCAGTGCCCCTTGCACCAGGTGGGCCCCAAACAGAACATCGTCTTTCGGGTGCGGTCTGGAGAGGCAGTTGACGATCTCTTGCCGTGTCGGCATGGTAATACGGCTCTCTTCAGGGACGACCACGCCGCGCTCTTCTTGCTCCTCCTGCCGCTGCACGGCGACTGCGTATTGACTGTACATGTCCGTGTACATGGCCTCACGCAAACTGTTGAACCGGTATCGCAAAATGGACGGGGCGACCGAGTACAGCCGGTAGAGGTCAAGCGTGAAGCGTACGGGGGCGCTTTCGTCATCGGAGAGCATCTCAGGCGAGGAGTTAAGAGGACCTTGCCCAGAGACTTTTTGCCTCGTGGCCCGCCGCAACGCATTGGGCGGCTGCGTAGACGAGAGCAGATCGTTGCCCAGCTCAGTGCTGCCTTCAGAGTCATCTCCACACCCCGGACTTCTGGGTGATCGCAATCCCGCTGAAGCGAGCTTTGCCATCTGCGCCGCTTTCTGCGAGAATCGGAGCTGACCCAGCAGCTCACCCTTCATATCGTCGTAGAGGTCAAACACCGCGCTGACGGTTAAGACACGCGAAGGCACATTCTCAGTGGCAACCTGAAGTGTCAGTGCACGCAGCAGCGGCGTTGACCACGCCACCGGAAGGCAGCTGATGAAGCTGGTGAAGAAGTCATCGAGCTCATCCTGCCACTCATCGCGGCTCACTTTGCTGCACGACGCGTGCCCCGCGGTGCCCTCTGCCCCGCTCCGCGCAGCTCCTGACGGCGATGGGGCGTGCGCGATGATCTCTGTAGGGCTCTCGAGCATCCACATCTCCTGCTCGTGGGCATCGTGCGGGCAGGGGGGCTCGCTACCGCTGGTGGAGCTGTTAAAGAGACTGTTCTCCGGTCTTGGTCGGGTGTAGTGGTGAACCAGGCTGTCATTCAAACTGCCGAGTGCAAGTTGAGCCGCGTCCGCGCTGGATCGACCGAAACCGCGTCCGGCGGTCGCGTTGGGGCTCTGGAAGCTGCGCGCGGCCAACACCTCCTCTGAAGGAGAGGGCACACCGCGGTAAGACCTCACAGCAAGGTGAGGCGCCAGTCCATGGTGACCGATGCGCGAGGCATCACCGCGGTACACGCGACGCACCGCCGGTGCCGCTGCGGACGTCCGTGGCCCTGCCACCGACGAAGACTGTGGCTGACTTGAGCCCCGCTGCGTCTGCCCACGATCAGATGTGCGTGGTGTCGTGGAGAGCACACGGCGGCTTGAGGCCTTGGTGGCGGAAACAGGTGAGCGCGAGTGCACCGGGGCAGCCCAGTTCGCCGTTTCTGGCACATCCCTGGCGCTCGATCGCG
This sequence comes from Wallacemonas sp. 195SL, assembly GCA_030849605.1. NCBI lineage: Eukaryota > Euglenozoa > Kinetoplastea > Trypanosomatida > Trypanosomatidae > Wallacemonas > Wallacemonas sp. 195SL. Next base: position 108,874 of record JASANS010002442.1, on the reverse strand, counting down.
TAGGACGAGCAGAGGATTCTGGTTCAGGCGCGGGTGAGGGTGGAAGCGAGACTGACAGGTCGTCTGAAGAGGCTCCAAGATGCGGCGCGGAGAGCGGCGGACCAACACGCGGCGAGCGGCTCCCAGGCGACTGCCTGTCCGTTGGAGGGTTTGGCTGAAGGTACTGCTGAGACATGAGTGCCAGAGATACACACCGTGAGAAGTCACTATAAAGAGAGCGGTAGTTGATGGACAGGCAACGCCGCTGGAGAAGATGAATTCAAGTATGAGTGAGCGTGGTGCAGAGCTTTTTTTTTTTTTTACGCTACACTTGTAATCTTTTCTTCTCTTTTCCTTCTCTATGCCCCCCCCTTTTTTTTTTTGAGTGCTCCCTGTCTGAACGATATCGGCAGCCGTGAACAGGAAGTGTGGAGAAAATGAGACAGCAATGGAAAAAAAAAAAAAAAGAAGGCTATGCCAAACGACAGTGACAAACAAACACAGAACTACTTTTCGTGATTATGAAAATGAGCGAGAGAGAGAGAGAGAAAAAAAAAAGGTGAATAATTCAAGTTGAAAAGCCGAGGTCACCAAAAGCACGAACAAAAAAAGACAAAAAAAAAGGAGATAGAAGAGATGATACAGTGAAGTAGGGGAATGTGAAATCAGCGCTGAGCTCGCACGCAAACGAGAAATGACAGGCTGAGCAGATTAAAAACAAAGAAAAGAAAAAAAAGATAGAACAAAGAAAAACAAAACCCCGCAAGCACGTACGAATAAAATGAGTGAACCCACCACTGATTCACGGTGACGCTTAGAAAACAACAACAATACAAATAATAGTTGCATCGACAACAGAGACCAATCGTGGAGGAAATAAAAGGTAGGAGTGGAAGAAGAAGAATAGAGTAGAAAGAAGGTCAGTGAAACGATGATAAAGTCACACTGTCTGTGCGTTTTTGTGTGGGCGCGCGCGCGAATGAGGAGGAGCTAAACCAATTTTTCCAACAGATGGAGAGTTTGAAAGCTGGCAAGGGCGTTGACAAGCGTCTCTCTCTCTTTTGTTGTTTTTGTTGCTGGCTGCGCCTCTGAGCCTTAACAAGAAGTGACATTTCAATATCTCTTTGGTGCCCTCTTCGCTGACGCAAGAGTCTGCAAGGTTGTAGTGATACCTGTAGGGAAAGTGTGAGCAACGAGGACACCTTCATGTGCAAAAAAAAAAAATATTGTGCGTGGGCTGTGACTCTTAGTTTTTCTTCACTTTCGTTTGTATTTGACGGCACTGTTCGTGTATTTGGTTTGTTTTACATAGTATTGCTCACTGGGGTGAGCTCAAGGAGTGCGCTGGAGTCCACCTGCTCGTGCTTCATTGCATCCTCAAGCATCGCGGCAATCACATCGTATCCTCGCTGCTGCGCGTACCCGAGCGCTGTCATCCCTGTTGAAGACGTCTGCATCGGGTTGGCTCCCCATCCAAGCAGTGCCTTGACAGCTCGCTCGCGGTTGAAGGCTGCGGCGAGGGCAAGGGGCGGGGCTTGAAAGGTCCAGCGCTTCTCAAACTGAACACCCTTGTACCGCGTAACGCTCGGCTGACCCAGGGCGTTGATCAAATTTGCTGCGAGTGCGACGCGGGGAGACGACGCGATGGCCTCGGCACGGGCCTGGGCCAAAGCACGTCTGCTGTTTTCCTCGCGCTGCTCCTCTTCGACATCGGTCGGCCCTTCGGTCGGTTCTTCAGGCACGAAACCGGTCGCCTCCACAGCTGCCTTGACGATGGCCTCTGCGGCTTGAAGGTTGTTGAACAGCATATCGACATCTCCGTCACACGCGGCTTGAAAGATATCCACGGGGCAGCCAAAGTCCCAAATCTCTGCACAGCCGTTGTTGCTTTGGGTGGTATCAATATTGCGTGCGCGTGTGCGTGCGGCCTCCTCCATCACCGTGCGTGCATTCTCTGTTCGCTTCTCGGATGCGACACGGAGTGCGTCACGCACTGCCGCGGCACGTCCCATAGCCTCTTTTTCTTCCGCACTTTGTAAAAAACGATCACTCGAATTTGCCTTGTGTGCGGCGGCCGCCTCCAACTGAAGGCGATGCTCTTCCACGGCTGCCCTCCCCGCCTGCACCTGTTCAGGGCGCTCACTGCGGTGTTGAAGGTAGTTGTCATACGGCTGCAGCGGTCGGTCGCACGTGGCAGTGCCACGCGAGGAGGCCTCGTCCACGGAGGAGTTGGCACTAGGGCAGTACATGACTGTATCTTAAAAAAAAAAAAAAAAAACAACAGTAATAGCAACAACAACAAGGTCTTTTTTTTTGTGTCTTTGTTTTCAAGATTTGCTCGAAATGCGTAGAGCGCGCACGGCTTGTATGGGGAAAACCCAGAAACAAATGAATAAAAAAAGTCCGTGCACACGCGACAGCGCTTGTTGGACAGTGATAGCACCATTTTTTGCAGAAGGGAGACGAGTGGGACGGTTGCGAATGTGTGTGTGTGTGTGTGTGAGGGGATGAGAACAAATAAGAAAAGGAGAGACAGAGACAAAGAGAGCGAGGACGCACTGTGTCTGCATCCACACAGTAGCCATCCTTCTGAGGCGCTCTAAAATAGTGGTTTATATGCCTTGACATGACTCCCCTTTTTTCGCGTCCATGCGCGTCGCGGTCGTCCAGGTTGACAATCACAGGCACACACACGTCCACAACAATTCACTCTGACACAGAGCTCTTTTTTTTTTTGTTGTTTTGTTTCGTTCTTCTTTCTCTTTCGTGTTTTGCTTTGTGATTAAAACGTTGCTATGTGAAGTAGAGACAGGAAGGAGAAAAGAGCGAGGATGCCCCCCCCCCTCCTACTTCCGACCCACAACCCGAATGGGCTAGTACACGGCCGCATCAGCCTTCATGTGTGGCGTTTTCTCGATTTCTCGGCGGCGCTGGGTGTTAACATGAACGAGTGTTACTTCCTCGTCCTCCGCAGCCCCGCCTAGCTGTGGTGCCTCTGCGGACAGCAGCACCTCCGCGGGCAAGTAAGTCTTTGCCCACCCGCGAGACGGCAGCGTGTCTACCGAGGTTTGCGTACAGGCCAGATTCCACTCTTCTGGCTCCATCACCGCCGCGCCGTGGCGGACGGCCTCACCCACACCAGGTCCCTCCAACACACCATCGGGGTACCACGCCGTCAGCACATCGCCACGCAGCCGCAGCGATGACTCCTGCACACCGCTCCACAATTTGATTGGGAAGGGGTAGTTTTTGCCCAGGTACACGCCATGCATCGCTTGCATGCGTGCCGTCATGACGTGCGGCCTGTGAATGTACACAGGAGGCACCTTCGACAGCTGCGGCAGCCAGCGCTTCACGTAAATACCCGTTTGATCGTGTTGATGGGCAAGGTAGTGAATACCACGTACGGGCTCGCCAAAGTCGTCAGGTATGAGCTGGGCACAGTACGCGGCGTTGCCGTAGCACACGAAGGGGTCGTAATCAAGGGAGCACCGCTCTAGCCACTCCGCGCCAAGTCGCCAGTCCTGCGAGAGACCTGTCGTCAGGAGCCAGATAAGCGCTTGACGACCTTCATGTGCGACGAAGCCCGTGCCGAGCAGCTCCCGCATAGCCGCGTCGGCAAAAGGGATGCCAGTCAGGCCGACACACCACTTCTGCACAATCTTCTCATCGTAGCGCCAATCTGGTACGGCGTCCGTGTCCTCCGGTCGCGGTCCGTACGAGTAGAAGAGCCGTGCGCCGTAGCGCAAGCCTAGCCAATGCCAGTAATCACGCCGTGAGAGCCGCAGCAGTGCTTCGCGATACTGCATCTGCACAAAACCATCGCGAAGGTTCTCGTGTGTGTACTCGCGGAGGGCCTCGTAGTAGGCACGCGGGGAGAGCGCGCCGCACGCAATGTACGGCGACACCCGCGCCATCATCTCAGAGTACATCTTCGTGTTCGTGCGACGCTCCCGACCCAGACGCAGCATCGACGTCATTCCAGAGCCAGCGCTCCCATCGTAGCCGGTGAGCCAGTCGTGCACACGCGCCTTCGCAGCGTCTTCTCCCGCAGACGGATGCGATGACTGCGTGGCGATGACGGCTTCAAACGCAAAGTGACGCAATGCCTTCTCCGCACGCGTGACGTCGCCGTAGCCGAGGTCGCTGAGCGTGGGCATTCGGCCTCGGTAGTGCGGCACATCTTCCGCCCCGAGCCGCTCCGCCTCCGTTGGCAGGAGCGAGGACCACGACGGCAGCGTGCGAAGCTTATCAACTTGACGGTCGTAGGGAGTGGTTGGGCGAATCGTCGCGGTGGTGACCTCATCGTGGTACCAGCGCTCACCTTCTTTCATCTCCGCCACAGGCGTGGTGAGGTCGTCGAGGTGTACGAGCGTTGTTTGCCACACGCTGTGCGGCACGGCCGGTGTCGAGGCAGGCAAAAGCGTCGCCAGGGCGGCGGCGGAGTGGTGTGTGCTGTAGGGGTGCGGGCTGCCGCGGGGGTGAGCTTGGACTAGCAGCAGCGCCGAGGCGGCGGCATCCGCGCTACCAACCTCGTCGATGGCGACAACTGCTGCTGGCGAGGAGGTGCTGTCATTGTGAGGGAGCACAGCCTGACGGCTGTGCCACACCCCTTCGCGAATCGCCGCCACCACGGCGTCGTGCACGCTCCGTTCATGCGGCGCGTACTGTGTCGTGAGGAAGACGTCAGAGGCGCCGAGCTCCACCGCCAGGCGCGGAATGTGCTCCTCAGGACGGCCGCAGCGGACGAGCAGCGGCACGTGATGCACCAGCTCCAGCTTCTCACGCAAGGCGGCGACGGTGTCGAGCAGGAACTGCGCGCGCTGGGGGCTCTGCCGGAAGAAGCCACCGACGAGGCTGGGCTGGGCAAAGGTGCGGTAGTCTAGCACACACACGGCGACGACGGGCACGTTGAGCTGCTGCGCACGCACAGAGGCGAGGGCGAGGGGGTAGCTGTCATGCACGCGCAGATCATTCGCGGCGTAGACGACGAGAACACACTGGCGTTGTGAGGACGGCTCTGTCGTGTTATTTGGGTTCGGTGGTGGTAGACGCACTTCGGGGCGTGCGGGGTATGAGAGGTAGAGCAGATCCATCTGGTGAAGGAAACTGGTTCCATCCATCATGTACGCACACCGACGCGCAGGCTGAGCAGATCCGTTGCTGTCACACGCGACCTTCTCAGCCGTGAGACTCACTTTGGTGTCGTCGTCGTCGTCAGGCAGGCGGCCGTTGGCATCCGGTATGCGCAGTGGCACATCAAGACCGTCTGCCGTGTCGCCTGTCCGCGGCGAAAGAGCCTCCTTGCGCCACCAGAAGCGTGTCATGACGTCTTCTGCTTCGCCGTCGTCCTCCTCTGCAGCATCCAGGAACAGCGCATCGTGTGCGTGGTGGCGCCCCACCGCCCCCACCTCTTCAATGTAGTCGAGGGCCTCTTCCTGACCGAGGGTTTGTTCAAGAGCCTTTTCGATCCCGTGAGGGCCTGTCTCGTCCCCCTCCGCGAACAGATGAACACTGCTGGCTTGTAGGGGTGGTGCGTGAAGCGGGTGCCCCGCGTAGGACGAGGCATCTTCACGGGCGTCGAACAGCGCCTCTTCCGACCCACCCAGAGATTGACAAAGCAGGTCAAGCATGAGATCTCCATCAGCATCACCAGGCGCGCCCACCGCGTTCACCGGTCGGTGCGGAGGAGGAGGAGGTGCTGGCGCTGTCGCGGTGCTCGAGGAGGGCATAGAGGCGGGGGAGGAAGAAGAGACGGCTGCGTGCATTGTGTCGTGGGGATCCTGAGAGCCTATGGTGCGCATCGACATGCGCAACGCACACGACGACGACAGAGCTGGACGACGAGCGGTGCAGCTCACGAGGGACACCCCTAGACGCATGTGAGCCAATGACATTGAAAATAAGGAGTAAAATTCAAAACAAGTCCAACAAGATGTGCAGAAGCGTGGAACACAAACACACACACAAAAAATGTGTGAAGTAAAAATCTGTGACGACAGAGGAGGGATCAAAAACGTAGAAGAAGAAAATTGTAAACCAAACGACAGCAAACAACAACGCAAAGACAGACTCGGACGACAGCTCTTGTGATCAACACAAAAAGACCAGACACCTTGCAAAGAAATAATAGCAATAATGACGTTGTATGTTCCGCAGAGGAGAGAGTGTGTGTGAGAGAGAGAAAGTGAAAGTGAGAAAGTCAGCAACACTCACCATACGATGGGAATACAATGATACGTCGAGCGCACACGTTGCGGAATACTCACAGTCCACACAATGAAATAAGGGATGACGGGGTGGGGGACAAAACAAGAGCAACGTGCGCGCGGCATTTTTTATCCTAAAGTAGTCCCATGCACCTCTCTTGTGCACCGTACATGCGCAATGCTGTGTTGACACACAAACGTGAAATCTGCTTCATTTTTTTTTCAGTCAAGCAGCTTGCCCGTGAAAAGATAAAACACTGACCAGGTTACGTCGAAGAAGAACGCACCATGATACAGAAACAAGGAGGAAAAGAACCACCAATGTTCGGTTCACTCTTTTTTTCCCCCTTTTCCCAACCTGTTCTATTCTTTTCTTTTTTCTTGTTTGTCTTTTCTTCTTTCGGAGATGACAGAGATCACTGCGCTGAGTGGAGAGGGGCGGAGACGACCTCGCGGCGGCACATGGGGCACGTCGTCTCGCGCAGAAGCCACCGCTGAAGGCAGTTCACATGAAAGCTGTGATGACAGTTCAGACGGACCATCGGAGAGCCCTCACGCACACCGTCGCCGATTGCACGGAAGGCCGACGGTGTGGGGGTAGCGCGGACATTGGCCTCATCGCTCTCCTCCCTGTCGTGTCCTCTGTCCTCGTCGCTCGCCTCGCTTTCGCTAGTTTCCGAGTCCACAACAGGGGTGTTGGTGCAGTGGCATATCGCGCACCACACCACCTCGTCATTCGGCACCGTCGTGCACGGCACACGGGTTTGAGTGGAGCTCGCGACCGTGACGGGGGTGGAGATGCGTGTCCGCGATGCGGCCGAGGCTGTGGGGGAGCGGCTGGCAATGGGAAAAGATGCACTGATGGGCACGAGGAGGTCTGTCAACTCAGGTGCAGGGCTCGCGATGAGCGAGGAGACGTACGCGAGGTGGCCGACGGGAGAGGTCCCAGGGTGGCTGCTATTGTTCGCTGTGGGCACGGCGAAGTGCCCCGTGTTGGCGGCCGTGGTGCTGCTACTGGTGCTGTCCATGGGAGCGACCGGGAAGAAGGCAAACGGAGCGTGAACCCCCGCCGGTGTACTGGATTCGGCAAAGTGAGGCGCGGGGACCGTGTTGGTGGTGCCAGGCAGCTCGCTGTGCACCGCGGCTGTTGCATGACAGCTGCTCGCGCTCGCACGGACCTCGAGCGGAACAAAGACAAGCCGCTGTGAGGTGGCCAGGGCGGGCACGTGCGTGGCGTTTGCACTCGCCTCCGACGAAGGGAGCGCGGGGGTGACAGTGAAGGGTGCGCCGGGGTTCAACGCCGTCGACGTATACGGCGACGTGTACGAGTTTGTGGCGGTGCCAGAGGTGCGCTGCGGGGGACGACGCGCCTCCGCGCCCTCTCCCTTCACAGGTGGTGATTGCACGGGGTGTGTGGTGGAGACCGCGTTTGCGTCTGCGTGGGTTGCGGCGTTCTGCCCCACCGGCATCGATGAGGCAGGCATGACGGACCCCTCGCTGCCTCCGGTCGTCGCTGACGCCGCCCACCACGCGGGAGACAGAGGCGTGTGAAGATGACCGGGCATCGGCCCTGGTGGAAAGGGTGATGAGGCGGCGGTGCACAATGATCCAGCAGGCACGCTCAGTGGCGTCTGTGGGGTGGCGAGGGACTGCAGGGCGAGGGGCACGCCGGCGGAGGCGGTTGCCAGATTTGCCGACAAGGTGAACCCACCTGTTCCGGTGACCGCGGCCACGTTGGCGGCTGACGATCGTGCCGTGGTGCGTGAGCGCAAGGAGCTGCCGTGCAGACTGCTCGCTCCGCTGTCCGACGAAGACATCCCTGTTATTTCGACATCTCCCCACGAACTGGCAGCCGGTGGTGACAGCAATGCGAACGTGTTGATGTACGGCGCAAACCCTTGGGCGTGTTGCTGCTGTTGTTGTTGGTGTACGTGTGTGGCCACAGTCGCTGGCCGTTGCGTCTGCGTCCCGTCGTGGCCTGGCACGGGGCTGGAGGTCGCATCTTGCCGCTCAAGCTGCGCCACCTGACGCATGCACACACCCACGGTGGAAGCCGCGGCAGTGTCGGCGAGCGGGAACAGCGACTGCGCGTGTGCCTCGGTCGAGGTGGTCAGCATGAGCGAGCCATCGCCTCGACTGAGAGTGCCTGCTGCGGTGCTGGATGTTGGTGAGGGCAACACGGAGAGCCGCGTTGTGGGCACGAGCACGGTGGGGGTAGATCGCCATCTTGCTTGCTGATTCACCGCTGAGGGCGGCAACTGGGAGGGCACGTCGTACTCGGAGCCCGAAGACATGCCCACTCGTGCGCGTGGATACGTAGATTCGATGCACACACACACACACAGACACACACACACAAAAAAAGAAAACAGTAATAGTAAATATAATGATATCAATCGCTGAAGAGCGAAAAACGAAAACAAAAATAAAACTGTAGATAAAGGGGATGAGGAAAGAGTAAACACACACGTGGCTTCAAAGCTGTTCAACCGCCATCGATGGACGAGGGGCACACAGCTATGGTGGCTAAGCGAGTTTCTTGTTTTTCCTGACAGTTTGCAATGCTGAGGTTTCTCCTGTTCCTGCACACACAAAGCTTGTTTGGTGCTGTAAAGAAAAGAGGTATACAAAACAGTGTCAAGATAGCAGAACACACAAACAACAACAACGATCACAACAACAAAGCAACCAAAAAAAAAAGGGGGGGGGGGAGGGAGGAAAAAGGCGTGAGTGCATGACAGAGAAACGATGGGAATTAAAAGAAGAGAAAAAAGCAAAAGCAGGCAGATCCAACAGACATGGTGTGAGTTTCTTCCTTTATTCTTTCGCTCTGAGCGTGAAATCGGCTCCACATCAGTCAGTTACTGTTGTAAGTGGGCGTCGCGGCCCTTGTCTCCACGATGTGCCGCAAAAGGAACACACGCACGGAGCCCTTGCGGAACCGCTGTTTTTTTTTTTGTGTTTTCCCCCTGTTGAGGAACGCATCACCTGGTCACTTTTCCTTTTTTTTTCTTCCTCGTTCAGTGCAATTTTTATTCGTTGTTAAAACACAGAAGAAGCAATCGACAACAAGAACAAAAGAAACCACAAATACACAGGCAAACAATCAGTAAGCTAGCATATCACCGCTTTGCACTACTCACGGGTACTGCACACGAAGAGCAATGCGCATGGACATGCTCACCTCCTCACGCCTGTGTCTGCGTCGGTCTTGCTGGGGCGTGTTTGTGGCCTTGCGATCACCACGACCTGTGCCGCTCTCACGGGAGGAGGACGCGAGGTCAGCGGCGGTGAGGGACACAGTCAGCTGAGAGAGCGTCGCGCAGGCTGTGCGAAAAAGATTTTCTGTTGCCATGCCGCGGCCGGCCGGGGGTCGCCACATGAGCCGAACACGTAATTGGCGGGTCCAGCGCAGCACATCAGCGGTTGCACGTGTGCCGCCGCTGATAGGCGAATAAGAATCACACACCTGCGATTCACCGCGGGCACGTCGAGGTGTAGGCAGTGCTGATGCCGATGCCGCTTGCGTGTCGTGGCTCGCAGTCTCCAGCTTTGCTCTTTTGAGGTGCTGCCGCGAGTTTAAGTGGGCAGCTTCCGCGGCGGCATCTTCCACAGCGCACGCTGGCACATGCGTGGGTAGCCATATCGCGTCGTACACCTCCAGGTATGGCATGTGTGTGCCTTGCGCAACCGTGGACCGCCGCTGGTGTGCGTCACGATCGTCGACAGCGTACCGCACCCCACCTTGCTGTGCGAGTGCGTGGCAGAGCGTGGCGACGAGGCTCACGGCAACCTGGTGTGCCGGAACAGCGTTGAGGCCCTCTTCGAGTAGTGTGCGCTGGTCGTGTTCAGAGAGCGTCTCCAAGTCCAGCGTGTCCACGGACGACGGAGGCACGTGAACGGCGACGAAGAGCAGGACCAGCTGGTCTTTTGCCTTTTTTCCAAGCACGCGCACCATGCCTCTGCTGCGCGAGAGATCTCAAGAGCAGGCAGACAAACAAAAAGGAGGGGATGCGAGAACAAAATACATACATATGAGAATGCGAGGAAAGACGTGAGCAGGGGTGAGATGAAGGAGACGAGCAGTGCAGAAGAGGGAGAGTCACACCCACAAACAGCAAGGAAGCGTGCTTGACAGAGAGGTCAGCACTTGCAGTTTATCGTGCGGCACTTTCACAAGGAGGAGATATCAATGGGAAGGACTCAAGGGAGGATGCAGCTCACCTTTTCGCACGAAAAAAAAACTACAATGCCTTTTTTCTGTTTTTTTTTCTTTCTTTGCAGAGTTCAGTACATTGAGTGTGCGATGCAACGCGCATCTGCTAAAGAGATATATAGCAAGAGAGATGAAGCAAGAAAGGGAAGAAGAAAAGCAATATGACAAAGACAAAACACCGTTTCTGAATGGGAACATGAAGACACAACACCACATGAAGACACACGCACACGCACACGCACACGGACAGACAGACAGACACACCATACACTGGACCGTCCTCCATCAGTAGCCCTTGAGCTCTCTTTCACCTTCTGCTTGCTGCAGCTGGCGGTCCCACAGGAGCGAGTGCTGCTCCTCGTGTTGCTGCACGAACTGAATAACACATCGTATAGACAAGTACACGAGCGCGCTCTGCTGAGGCACGCTGACATTTCCCACCAGCCGCCGGTAAATGCTGGTACGTTGCGCCGGGGAGAGCGGCCGCATGAGAAGTTTGCAGCCAAAGTACACATAGTAGATGACAATGCGGAGCGAGTCGTAGCTCACGTCCAGCGCGATGGACTGCTGCTCAAAGGAGGCCCGCAGCTCATCGTCGAGGGAGGGCGGGATAACCGGGTGCGTCACGGCGCGAAGCAGAGGCACCACCATATCCGCCCCCCGCGCCCCCGAAGAAAGCACTGGTGAGGCGCTGCTTGTGACGTTGGTGATGTGCGAGTTGCTGTGCCCCCTGCGCGTGACCGTGGCGGGCGTGCTGCTGGTGAGGCTAGAGTGCGCCATGGCGAGCCCGCCCCCGTCCGCCATTCTCACCGCCGTCGTGGCAGCGGGGGTTGTCATCTCGGCGATGTCGCCAGGCGTGGGCGGGGCCCCACCCGTGCGACTGCTGCTGCCGCTGCTCGAGGCCCGCGCAGAGGCAGAGCCAACCACGATTGGGAAAGCTGGGGCGAGCCGGATCGACGCCTCCGCGGCCTCTGCGCCGCTACCCCGGCTAAGTGGGTTTTCACAATCCTGGTCCTGCCCCAGCCGCGACGATCGCGTGGAGGCAGAGAGTGGGTTCTGTCGTGGGCCGCATTGCGGATTTGCGCACGGCGTGCTGTGACTCGTGGTGGTGGTGGTCGTGCTGCTGCTGCTGCTGCCGCCTCCCCCGCCGCCCCCACAGCTGCGCACAGCGGACGTGGACATGATGGAAAGCATGGTCTCCATCGGCGATGCGCATTGAGAGATAGGCACCCGCACGGCCTTCGGAGAGGCCTCGCCTTCTTCGCTCAGCGGGGTCACACCGACGAGGCTGCTCGCCAAGGACGACGCCGTCGACGAGCGGCGGCCTGTGGTGGCGAAAAAAGGTGAGGTGAGGTCAGGCAGCGGCCCCAGCGGGTCACGAAGATGCTGATATTGCACGTACTCGGCGCGGCGCATTGTCTTGGGGGGAGCGATCATGAAACGGCCGTCGGCACGCATGGAGACGGTTGCTGGCAAAGGGCGTTCGACTTGTTGGACACACATCTGATCCGTATGAGCCTGCGCCTCCGTGCGGCGCGGCGTGGCGGAGCCTGGGAGAGATGGTGGCACCATAGCACGTACCCGGTCAGCCACCTTGATGCTTGTCGTCGTGGCGTTGGTGTTGGTGAATGCGGGGACAGGAGCAAGAGCCACGGCAGGGCTGTCTTGTACCGTGATCACGGTTGTCCTGCCATCTGCGGCAGCGCGTTTATCTGATGAGTTGATTCGCTGACTCCCCGACGAGTCTGTGCGAGTGCAAGAGCCGCGTGTGCTGGAGGACGGGCGCGCGGTGTGCACGGCATCCGCGTCTGGTGAGCGCAGCGTGGGGTACGCCGAGGCGATGGCGGACGGCGCCAGGAAAGTCATATGTGACGCCCCTGCCTTCATAAAGTCGTCGTCCGACGTGGAGAGCGGACTTTCGAGTTGCAGCTGCATGGCAGGAGGCACAACAGCGACGGCGGCGTCCGGCAGGGGCGGGGCGGCGAGCAGGTGTGAGCTGCGGACCGAAGTCGGCACTACGAGTCCACCGCTGAGATTCCCCACAAGACTTGCCCGGTGTGAACTGTCACTCACAAACACCCCCAGCTCCGACTCCACTGGCGAGCGATCGCCCAGCGAGGAGGTCGTGGAGCTCCGCGGGGCCGGAACAGGCGTCACAGTGGCATTCACCGCCGCCGTCTCTCTGTCCATCGAGCTCCCGCTGTTGGAGGAGCGTCGGCTGAAGGATGCCGCCCCGTCAGACTGTCGGCGGCCGGTGCCTGTGTACCGGCTGCTCTCGGAGGGCTCCGCGCCACTGGACGAAGATGGGTAGTAGATGAGCGGGTGTGGCACAGAGAGGGGGTTGCCGCGTGTCTGGCGAAGACGTGACCGTCCACGACCACCACCACGGCCGCTCCCCACGCCGCGACCCTCACCTGTTGCGCCAGTGTGGGTGGACTCCGATAACACATCTACAAGAGGTCCGCTCACATAACCACCGCTGCAACCGTCACCACCCCTCCATGGACCCGATCCGACCCCGGCGCCACCAAGGAGGGAGGACGTGATCGCTACACGCATCATTTCCTGTTCATGCTCGCTGCCATAGCCAACGATGCCGGTGCCTGTACGCGGGCTTGAACCGCTGTTGACGAGTCCCACGCGAGAGGACAAGGCGGCATCACTTTCAGACTGCCGCGTGAAGGAGGCGAGTCGGTGCGTGGCGCTGCTCTCAGGATTGAGAGGCGACGTTGCGGAGTGATTGTAGTCATTCTTCTCGTGCGTCAGCCCACGGTTACGCTCTTCGTGGCGCCGCTGCTGGGCATCTCGCATACGTCGCACGCGTGCGGCCGCGATTTGAGCCGCCTCGCGCACACTTTCGTTGGCCTCATCCGTGATATTGTACAAGTCTTGCCGATTGCGCACACCGCGGAGGAAGACACTGTTGAGGAAGCGCAGACGAACGCCCTTGCCAAGGCGTGAGCGGTGCTGGCTGAGGTTCTGCTTCGCGACACCCGACAAGGTCACCGTATTCGGCGCCGCGAAGACCCACATGCGTGCGTTGAAGAGCACATCAGGCCCGCTATAGAGCAGCGGCTGGCCTTCCTTGACCACGACAGACGCGTCAGCACACCAGTTCAGCGCAAAGGCAAGCATGAGCCGCTCCTCTTCACCGAGGAGACGGACAAGCGGGCCGTCAATGCGATCCTTGTGCGTCTCCTCCAAAACGCGGAAGCTCATCGCCACCGCATCCTCCAAGTTTGGCAGCACGAAGGAGGCGGTAAAAGGGTGCATCTGCTGAACACGGTATGCCTTAAAAGCCACCATGGCGCGGTCCAAGACATCATTGAGTCTATCCGTGACCGCCACCATCTCATCTGCCGCGAGATCCCACAGCTCTTTACCGTTGTACGGCCCAACCGTGAGAAGGGCGAAGGGGGCTTCTTTCGGTGCGTGCCGTCGACCGTCGTACTCGGCGGTGTATTGAATGATAAACCAGATCGTCAGCCCTAGCAGCCCCAGCACACCCACGACGGTGCACAAGACAATTAAAAGGACAACACGAGTGGTCAATCTACTCTCGTTTCGCGTGCTGTCTACGGCGAGGAGCCAGGATGCACTGACGTTCGGGATGACCGGGAGCACCGTCGCGCTTCGAATGAAGGCGTCAAACTGCTCGGGGCGAGTCCTCTTTGGCAGAGATGTGCTGATGACGACAACGCGATCGTCGTGCATGGTGTACATGAGGTAATTCATATGCAGCCGCTCCATCTCTTCCTCTAGCCGGCTGTTCTCCACCGCTCTGGTGATGCTCAGGACCGAGTAAACAAAGCCCCAAAAGTTAGCCGTGCTGCTGTTTAGCGGATTCATGCCAATGAAGACGGGGAACCGCAGGTTGATATACCAGTTTGGGCCCAACTGTGCATCCGCCACCACTCGTGTCGGCCCCAGCACGCTCACCCCGCCACAGCGAATCGTTTGAGTAGGGCTCGGCCAATTCACGACAGAGCAGTCGGTAGAGCTGCTTTGCTGGTCGTCTGACACCTGAGCCACACTGGGCGAGAGGGAGACGGAACGACTGGAGTTCATGTTCTCGCAACTGGAACCGCTGTGAGCGAGGATGTAGAACGGGCTGTTTGAGGACCCGTCATCACCGCTGTCTCCGTCAGAAGTCCATGTGTTGTCACCGTCATCGAAGCCGGAGCCAGAGCTGAACTCGGAGTTCAATATGTCTTTCAAGTACAATCCTTGCACGAACGGCTCCATCTGATTGATCACCCCGCCGGGTGCCAGAAGCATGAGCACCACGTTGCCAGAGTCGGAGTCGGCGTATGCTACAATATCTTTAAAGCCCTCCAAACACTGCCCTGCAACGCGTTCCTGCACGGACGCGTTGAAGGGCGGTGCAGTCTTCATTTTGCGTGCCACGAACCCGGCCAGCATGTACGTGGTGGAGGATGCCGCCATGAGATCATTGCGAAACTCGCGACAGAAATCGTTTGCAGCACCACGTTCTTCGATGGTGCTCTGGAGATGAGCGGAACGGTCTTGATTCTGCAAGACCAGAATGGGTGACAGAATGACCACAATCGCAACCAACAGCGCCACACAGCACGCACCCACGGACCAGTAAATGCGGCGTGCTCGCTGACGACTCGTCGGCTCTATACTTGCAGTTTTTTCTTCGACCTCATTCTCAACTTTACCGGCCGTAGACGTCCGCATCCGGAAAAAAAAAAAGGAGAAAGAGAGAGATAGAAATAGAGAGAGAGAGAGTCTCGTCTGTACGACAGTGATTCGGCTGATGCTATTTTTTCTCAATTGGCTTTCGGCTCTTTGTTGCGTGGTTCTCACAACGCTTTTTTTTTTCCGCGTTCTTCCGATGAGCAAGAGAAAACACCACCACCAACAATAACAACAAAAAGAGATTCCTCAATAGCGATGACTGCCTGCGCCAAATTCAAGACACGCAATAGAGAAAAACACAGGAAAAAAAAGTGAACCAATATAACAACAGTAACAAAAAAAAAACAAGAAAGCAAGCTAAGAAAGAAACCACGCGACGATAAGCGCGTGCTGTTTCTTATTTGATGAAAAAAAAATCGGGGAAACAAAGAGAGAAAGAAGATAGAATTTCGATCTTTCCTTTCTTTTGTTCGCACATGTGATGCACAAAAAGGCAGTAACAACACAGTCACAAAAACAAAAGAGTCGCATGAATCATTCAGAATGGCAATAATGGTTGCAAGAAAGGAGAGACAGGATGCAAAAAGTGTATATATTTATGTGTGTGTGTGTGTGAGGATGAATTGGGCAGGCTGACCTTTATCTGAAAAGGAGAAGGCAGCGCAACCCGAGCAGCGCAAATAGCCGTCTGAATCTGCGACGCGCCACTTGAACACGGATGCACGTACACCACACCTATCTTTCTTCTCAGGCTTCTGAGAGTTTGTGCGGCTCGTCCTTGTGTACTTTTTATTTCTCTTTATATATCTTATCTACCCTTCTTTTAACTGATTCATTGAACACGAGGAGGAGGGTTGTACATTGCATATGTGAAGCTTTAAAAATAAAAGCGCGTCAAAAAAAAAAACAAGAACATGCAAAGAAGAAGAAGAAAAGGAAAGGGTAAACAAGAGAAAAAAACACAAATACAAACCATCACACCATCGCATGCCTCCTCTAAATCTCGAACACACATAGCTGCGCGCTTACGTGTCTGATCTGATAGAGGTGCCGGTGCGCACCACGCCCAGAGATGCAGATGTGCCCACAGAGTCCGCCCTGTTCCACGCGGTTGGACGTTCTGGCGCAGCGGAGAGGGAAGGCGTTGCCGCCGTCGTGTTGCTGCTGTGATTGTGTCGGTGTGTGATTGTGGCAAATAGGCGGCGTGTCTCTTCGTGTTGCTCCACGTAACGGATAGCTGCCCACGCGGCGAGGTGATCCAGCGTATTGGTCGATGGCACGCCAAATGCGACGACGAAACGGCGGAAGATGTTAGACCGCTCCGCCGCCGCAAGCGGTCTGAAGAGGAGCTTGTAGCCGTTGTAGAGATAATACGTGAGCACCTGCACGGCGTCGTACGGCAGCGCCAGACCAACCACTTGATACTGAAAAGCGGAGCGCAACGAGTCGTCAAGGTACTTGGGAATGGGAGGGTGAAGAAGCAGTTGCGTCAGGGCGTCTCCGTCATCGAGGGCGCGGCCACCGTGGCTGCTGCTGCTGTGATGCGTGGCGCTACGCGTCGACAGTGCATTTGACTCGCGTGTGCCGCGCTCCGCCCAAGCGTGTAAATTGTCACTGTCTGCACGATCGCGGTGCTTGCCACGCCCCGCGCTGTACCACGCCTCGAAGGCGGTGATGCGCTGTACGCCATCGGCACCGTCCGAGCTCGCGTGACCGACGGAGCCTGACACGCCTGCCGGTGCGATGCGGCCACTGCTGCCAGAGTTGCTCGCCGTGCCATCCGTGGCGGCGATGACGCGCTGTGCCGTTGTGCTGCTCATGACCTCCTCCATATCCTCTGCCGCCGTTGCGCGGGAAAGGACGATGACCGGCGGCGGCAACGCGGCTCCAAAGCCGTCAACGCCTCCGTCAGGCCCCGTGAGCGGGGTGCCGTCGACCTCGCGGTGATCCGTGTTCGAGGCGAAGCCGTGCCCCAACGGGTCGTTCCACCCTTCCTGCGCCGTCTTCACGCCTTGGCTGACGTTGATCACCACGCCAGGGTTGCGCACCCCGACGCGGCCAGGGCGGGCACCCGTGCGAGCCACGGGCGTCGCCGAGGTGCTACTGCTTGGGCTGGTGCTAGTGCTGCCACTGCTTGCTCCACCCGCCCCACCAGAGTTCAACGTGAGCCGGCCTGGCCCTCCGAGGAAGCCGTATCGACTGCCCGATTCTGACACGCTCGTCGAGCCAGGCCGGAGCACGGAGAGCGAGGTGCGGCTGAGGTCTGGACCCGGCGAGAGGTTCGCGCCGCTGTCTGCAAGGAGCAGCGCCGAGGGGAGGTCGCTCTCCACACCGCGCGTGCTGAGCTCTGGCGTACCAGCACCACCAGCCTCGCTGCTTGAGCCGCTGACAGGCCGCACATTGTTCCAACACTCGAACCGGTCGGCGTGCGTGCTGGCGCAGTCCTGGTGTGGCGGGGCGTCACAATAGTACCTGGCGCTCTCCAGCGCGCGACACAACAGGGGCTGGCTTGGGTCTGTCGCGAGGAAGAGCATCTCCCCTTCTCCAGCTGCAGATTTGGGGTGCCGCGCGGTGCCCTCGACGGCGTCGTCTGTGGTGGCACTGTCGCTGCTAGATGAGCGCTGACGACGACGCGCGGAGCTGGTGGGGAGGGAGAGCGGGCCATCTGTGGCGGAGCTGCTGTTCATGCTTCCGCGTCGATCATGTGCGTGCGTGAGTGATGGCTCTGGCACCGGCGCGGCCACGTACGGCGTCACCGTGAGTTTACGACGGCAGGCTGGCGGCTCGTCCTGCTCCAAGTGATTGAGCGCGGCGGTGGTGAGGGTGACCGTGTTCGGTGCTGCCACGACCCAGGTCTGGCCCGCCCTTTCGACATCAGGGCCCTCGTAGCGAAACGGATACGGATCCGCGAGGCTGGAGAGCCGCACAGTCGCATCCTCACACCAGTGCACGGCGCAGGCAATGAGCAAGTGACCCCTCTTGGCACCCAGTTTCTTCACCAGCTCCGCGTCGACTTCATCACGCTCCACCCACGCAATCATCTCAAACGCAAGGGCAATCGCGTCAGTGACGGTGCGCGTCGCGTAAGAGTGTGTGTACGGATGCACGCGGGGGACAGGGTAGGCGCCGTTGGTGCGTGCCGCCGTCTTGACGCGCGTAAGAAATGCATCGGCGACGCCCCGCATGCACTCTGGGGCCTCCTGCCAGAGCACATCTGCTCGGCTAGGACCAATCGTGACCACCGCGAAGGGTGGTCTCTTCGGCGCGGGACTTTGACGGCCGTCCTCCTCACGCGTGCAGCATATCACGATGAGTACAGTCACCAATACCCCGAGCAGCCCGCCGGCCACACCGCAGACAATGATAGTGGCGACGTTGCTCGGCGTGGAGCGGGCAATGGCTTTGCGATACCGCACAGTGATGAAGAACGTCGAGCCCTGCAGGACACCTACCTGACCTGAGCCGGTGACCATGAAGGCTTTCAGTGCCTCCTGTGACGGGATGATCTCGTTGTTGTTCTGCTCATCTCCGCCAGATCCGTCGGAGTCGCACCCGGGAAAGTGGCACGCGATGGTATGAATAAACCCGGACTTGGTGCCGATTCGGAAGAGGAGGAAGTCCATGTCGGCCTCATCCATGCTGCGCCGCATGTCTTGACCTTGCACGATGGCAGTCACGTTCACCGTCGACGAGGTGAAACCCCAGAAAGTGCGCAAGCTGACCTCCTCCCGCGTCCGCGCGACGTAGATAGGGCGGCGAACCTGGATCACCCACTCCATATTGTACGCGGTCGTCACGTTGTTTCGAACAGGCCCGACGTACCCCGTTGTACCGCTCTCAGCCACTTCCGGCCCCGTCGGTGTGTAGCGATTTGCCGGATCATCAAGGCTCATTAGATCCCGCATGGTGTTTGGGCAGTCCTGCGGGTAACATTGATTGATAACCCCACCCGGGGAGAGGTACATGTGTGCGATCGTCGGGAGCATCGCAAAGAGGTATTCTGCAATTTCACGGAACTGAATCACGAACTGGCCGGCTACGCGCTCCTCTTCTGTGCCGTTCAAAGGCGGGATCGGGGGCTGTCCCGCGAGCACGAGACCTTCCATCATGCTTCCCGCATACGAGGCGTCCATGAGACGCGTGCGAAATGTATTTGTCCAATTATCGGCTACGTTGTACTCTTCCCGTTGGACAGTCTGCTGTCTGTGCGCATCCGTTTCACGCAACACCATCAGCGGGACAAAGATGCAGATGAAGATGAGGAACGCAGCGAAGCAGACGCCCGCCATGAGCCAGTTAATGCGCCTCTGGTCGCCGTGCGTGTGCCTCGTCGAGCCATTGCGGCGGAGTCCGCCGTCTGGCATCTGCTAAAAAAGCAAAAAAAAAAAGGAGAACTGCTCTCACGACTTGGCAAGAAAACAAACAGAAATGTCGATTGTGAGATTTTAGAACAAACAAACAAAGGACTGCGGTCAACACGACAGCGCAACGTCGGGTAACAGAAGAGGAGAGCCGAGTTCGCTATCCACGTTTTTTTTAATACTTTTTTTTTTAATGCCTCAACCAAAAATAATCAGAGCTGTGAGATCATTCAACGGCGAGCAAGAAAAAAAAAAGAGAAGAAGGTAATGCCGAGAGATCAACGGATGACAGTGCACCAATGGCATACACACACACAAAAAAAAAAAAAGCAAAATAATCAATAAAGAAAAAAAAACAAATAAAAACGTGAACTTGTCGAATACCTCTGATCCTAATAAAGAAGAGAGCTGACTAGGTTGTGTATAAAAGCGATGGGAGAGGAGCACAAACTCCACGAAGAAAATGAGGAGCGAAACTCAAGGCAAAATGAAAGAGAAGGAGGAGGAGAAAAATAAGAGAGGAAATCAATAGGTGATCACACTTGTGCACATGTTTGCCGTTGTGGGCTCTGCCGGAGAGGCCTTTATCGCCGCAAACACGTACGCTGGGCAAAAATGATCGGGACATCCTTACCACGGGCACACACGTGCGGCCCCTGTGTGTCTTGAGGAGTGCGAACCATTAATCAATTTATGTTCTTCATTGTGTGTTTTTTTTTTTTGGTTGACATGGCTTTGGTCAGCCTCATGGCATCGATTTGGTTTGTTTGCTATACCACCGCGTTGGGCCATATACAAACGAGTTACTTTAACGAGAACATAAAAAAAAAAAAACGCACACACACCCTCTCTTCTCTTCTCTTCTCTTCTCTCCCTTTTTTTTTCTTTTTTTGGCGTGACCGCATGTGTGTGCGTGTCAGACGGGGCGAGTGGGCTTGCTTCGGTCAGCGCGGTGCAATGTGGCTCCCCTTGTAGGCCTCTAGCCGCTTTGCCAGCTCAGCGCGAATCTTCGCCTCCTCGCTCAAGGAGATGAATTGAAAGAATTTGTGTTTCAGCAGCTCGGCCGCGGTGGGCCGCTTCTTGGGGTCAAGCTGGAAGACACGATTAAGCGCGTCGAGACACGAGTCCGTCGGCATAAGAATCGGCAGGCGCCGTTCCGGTGGAGCACGCTCAATGTGGCGCCGGCGCTCTTCCACTCGCAATGTGAACCAGCCACGGAAGCCGTGGCACTCCCTGTACAGAAAGCTCTCTGTAAACAGGGGGTGCAGCGCTGGTGTGGCGGTGCCGCCGCTGGCCTCGTACGCGAGGCGCAGCTTCTGCAGATCGTCCAGGTGCTTACACGTGGAAGGGTCAAACACGCCGCGAAGCGGAAGTGGCCCGAGAACGTCGCAAATGAGTCCGAGTTGCTCTAATTCGGTCTGCGCTGAACGGTTGTGCTGCTGCACGGCCTGCTGCTCCCCGGCGCTGCGACGCTTAAAGAAGGGCGGCACGCCGAGGAAGACCTGTGCGAGCAAGCATCCCACCGACCACACGTCTACCCGCTCGTCGTAGGCGTTGCTCCCCAGCAGCATCTCCGGCGGCCTGTACGACAAGTTAATCATGCTCGGCGTCAAGGCGCGCTTGCCCGAGGAGGCAAACGCGCAAAGACCAAAGTCCGCGAGCTGCACACCGGCGGACTCGGTGAGGAGGATGTTGTCAGCTTTGATATCGCGATGGATGATGCCCATTTCGTGCAGCTTACGCACACCAAGAAGAATCTTGTGGAAGACAAAGGTAAGCTCTACCGTGGTGAAGTGGAAGCGCTTTTCGAGCAGACCGGCGAGGCTACACGAGGCGTAGCTGAAGACCAAGTAAATATCATGCGGCACACGGCCGCTGGGATCGGCTGGGGAGGCCTCCACGTCGGCCCTTGTCCGCTGGCCTTCTGTCTCCCCCTCAGCATCATTGGCCGTGCTCGGCTCTGAGCCGGAGAGGAGAACCTCTCGCAAGGTCACAATCTCCGGCAGCGGGTCCTCGCGGCTGTTCTGCACGGCCCGCCAGCGCTCTCGCTGGTGCTCAATGTGCTTCAGCGCGATGACCTCTCGCAACGACGTCAGCGGAAAACCATCCAGCGCCTTGAGCGTCTTGAGCCGCTTCAGCGCCACGACCTCGTTCGTGCGTTTATCGACGCCAATGTAGACCTCGCCATAGGTGCCCTCGCTGATCTTTTTCTCAAATGTGTAGTGGTCCTGCACGCGCACCTTCACCGAGTCGAAGCGAATGGGCATGGGCTCTGCCGGGAGCGGCACGCCGGCCTGCGAGTGTCTGCGCATGGGGACAGTGCTGTAGACGGCGGGCGTTGGCGTCAGGGAGGCGTAGCGCGAGTCGCTCTCCAGCATCGCATGCGTCGTCGGCGAGAGCGGCGATGACCGAGCACCCGGGGTCGGCGCTGGAGGAGGAGGAGGGATGATCGCCGTGCTAACGGACTTGCTCTGTCCTGTATGCGTGTGAGCAAGACGAGGGGCTGCCTGCAGACCGATCGCACTGGCTGCCATCGCGACGGCCGTACTTAGCGGTTGACTGTGCGAGCTTGTCGTGGCCGCCTCCTCATTCACCACCACACCAGATGTAGACTGGGCACGCACACCGGCGTCGGCGCCGATCTCCACTCGCTCCGCCACGTCGAGATCACCAAGGAGATCATCCTCGTCGCCGTGCCCGGCACACGAGCGCGAGGTCGTCGCCGCCGCCGCCGCCGCGGTGTCAAATGTTGGGAAGGACGCGTCCTGAGCGCCACCAAAAGTGCCACTCGGGGTCAGGCCAGGCCAGGCAGGGGTACCAGGAGAGAAGGGAGACGATACCACACTCACGTGACGATCGCCCGCCATGCTGCCACCGCCAGGGCCGTATCCGCGCGGGCTCGAGACGGGCCCCATCGTCGAAAGCGTCGCAACGCTGTCCAGCTGGGCAGAGGGAGAGCGCTCAGCTTGGGCAGGGATCGTGGCGCTTGCTTCACGCACAGCGGGCTTGGCTGGGGTTGGGGCAGCCAGGTTGAGCGTGCGCCGCGACCGTGATGTGGCGGTGGCGGTGGTGGTGGGCTGCAGCGCGAGGCTCAGGTCTGGCGGTGAGGTCGGATGCAGCGCCAGCGTACGGCGCCGACCGCTGTGAGGCAATGCTGTTGCCGGTGGTGGCTGTGGCGTGCCAGCCGTGAGAGTGCCAAGGTGGAGACGCCCTCGTTTGCGACCCGACTGCCCTGTTGCGGTTCCACTTTGCGCAGGCACGGGCGCCAGATCAACTGTCGATGTGGCGAGGGCCTGGGTGAGGAGCGGGGGTGGGTCACTTAGCGCGCTCTCATTGTGTACAAGGAGCAGCGGGGGTGGCCGCTGCGTCCAGGCACGTCGCGATGGGGGTTGTACGTCGCCGTGAAGGGGTCGCGACGTCTCTGCGTTCACCGTGACCTCGATGTGCTTCTCATGCACCTCCTCTTCATTCACTGCGTGGTGTTGGTGCGCAGTGTCGCGTGGCACCGTGGCCGTGTGAGTTCCTTGGGTGAGCTTGTCTTCTCCATCGTCTCCACCTTCTCCACCTTTCCCCTCCTCACCGCTCTCGCTCGAGCCCCACAGCGACGACAAGGAGGCGGAGGCGGGCGATGTGGGCTGAGCACCGCCGCCAGGCACATGACGATGCCGCCCACGTAATCGCTCTTGCCAGTCTTCATCAGTCATGTCTGGTACGCTGAGAAGTCCGCGAAGTGTGTGCCCTCCGTAGGGCAAGGCCTCCCTTGACAGGACTGGTGCCGCCGCACCAGATGAGTCCTCCCCGCTTGATGTCGCCGCCAGTCGCAGCGCAGCTGTCAGCCGTCCGTAGTCGGCGTCATTCATGCGATCTTCAGCGAGTGCCTGCGCAAGCCGCTTCATTTTTGCGCGGTCCTCGTTGGCCACGTCGTCCCTCACTCGCGTCACATCGTAGACCTCGTCATCACACCGCGTACCGAGCGTCGGCGGTGTGGCCGAGTCCACTCGCCGAGCTTGCTTCTCGACGGCCTCGGCCAGATTGACGCTCTCCTCGTTTTGATGACCGTTGAAGCTGCTATTCCCACTCGTACTCATCGTGGAGACCGCTTGATCTCGTATTGGGTTTGTTCACCACCCTGTCGTTCTCCCTCTCTCCTCTGACTCGTAGATGCACGTTCTGGCACCACCTCTTTTTTCGTGTTTGCTTCCTTTTCCGTTCCCCTTGTCAACTTTTGTTGCGCGATGAGCGGAAAAAGGAGGAGACCTTTGTTTGAGAAGATATGCCCAGATATCAGTGAAGAGTGAAAGTGACAATAATGTGTTTGAATCAATGTAGCAGGGGCCTCCCAAAAGGGGAAGAACACCCGGATTCCAGAGCGAGGAAGACAAGGAGAAACAGAGAAAGAGAGCGTCAAGCGTTCTGGCGGTGACACAGCAAATGCACTAGACAGTGAGGGAGAGTGGGTCACTCTGGCTGCACATATTTCTCACCTTGTGTTGCTGATGACATTTTTGTTGTTGATTTGCGTCATAGATTTTTTATTAAATTATTTCTATGTTGTCTTTCTGAGCATGTACTTTATTGTGAACTCGTTAATCGATTTGTACTGTCATTCACGGCTCTGCATGGTAGCCATGCCCACCAAACACCACGGGCGCGCCCATACCGATGGGATTCCCTTGACTATCAAAACACATAGCGAGGTCCACATCTTCCTCACCATCAGCGGCGCTGTCCTCGTCGTTGAGGGGGCGTGTGACGGCGAAGAAGCCGGCGACTGCCTCTTCCCCACCTCTTTCTCGCAGCAGCTCCGACATGAGAATTTCTTCCGCCGTCATGTCTTGAGGAAGCGCCGCGTCGTACCTGCTCGGCGCACGCATTTGCCTCCGTACATCCCTAGCGTGTGCGTACGCCGCCTCGAGGTCATCCAGACCAGCCAGAATGCGGAATGCAATGTCAATGTCTTCTGTTTCAGGCTCACGCTGCACAACTGCCGAGGCCGAGGCGACCTTCTCGTTGGTGTCTGCTCCTGGCGACTCGTTCTCTTCGTGCGTGTGCTCTTGGATAATGATGTTGCCGTTCTGATCTTTATTGCTGGTCTCAGGGACAGTGGCGCCTTCGCGGTTGTGACGTTGACCAGCTGGCAGCGGACGTTGCAGCACAACAGGCATGACCGCCGCAAAGAGGCAGCGTTGCCATGGCGTCAGAGTGCGACCAGAGCTCTCTCCTAGCCACTCCAAGACGCGAGCACGCGTGGCGGCGTCCTCCTCGACCTCGAACGGAAGCTTTTTGGCCTCAAACACGAAAGCCATAACTGACTCGAGAACAGCAACGTAGAAAATGAGAGGCATAAGAAGCAGAAGAAAGAAGAAAGAAGAAGAGAGAGAGAGTGTGTGTATGTGTATGCGTGGTGGCGAGAACAACATGTATTTCATGCTGCAAACAAGGAGACCATCATTCAAAACGGCATAGATAGTTACGCGACGGTCGTGTGCCCACAGAACGCACACCATGAACAACTGCAACTCGGTCGACCCTCATTCGAGAGAAAGCAGCCACTCAAAGCAAGAACAGCACTTTTCTTCTAACGGACTGCATTGCACTCTCTGGTTGTTATTGTTGGAATTGTGTGGTGGGTTGTACACGCCATAATCTGCGCGTGCCATGATTCAGCACATATACAAGTACAAAATGCAAAGATGAAGAAAAAAAAACAAAAAGAAGAGGATCCAAGTAAAAGAAAAAAGAAAACACGGCAGCAGTTGGACAAACTGGTTTATATGTATAAGGCAACAATACAAGTAATGTAATGGTATCAGCTCTAGCATCTAAGGGAGAAAACTAAACAAGAAACAAAAAAGAAAGAAAAAAAAAAGTAGTTCAGTGAATAAGATAATTGGTCTGTGCGCGCGCTGACATCGCATAGATCTTCTGCACAACATATATTCACCACTTCAGTTCACGTACGGCATGCTTTCACGACCTAAAGAAGTGCAGCGGAGGTGCGGACGGAACGCATTCCGCACTGGATGACATCGTGTACTCGGGTAACTCTGACAACGTGGCCGTGTCTGCTTCTGCTACTGCGACTGTTGCGCTGCAACGCCCCAGAGTACCCTTGGCAGGCCTGTCTGTGACGCAGTTTGTATTTGTCGGACTCAGCACCCGTGTACGGCATTGTTTTGGGCTCTCACGCTCGTCCTCGTCTTCAACAACGGGCCTGTGTGGTTGCCGCTGGAGGAGGGCGTGCAATACAGCTGCCCGAAATGCGTCATGCGGCTGGCTGGCATCTCGCGAGTTGACGTCAGGGGCGGGGGTGCGTGTCACGCACATCTCTCGATCACGTCTTGCGGCTTCGTCCTCTTGTGCGGCAATGACGTCATCTGCCACGGCAGCGACAACCACAGGCGGTGACTTTTGGCACGTCGTGTCCGCGCTGATGATTATGTCATTGTCAGCACCCCACGGCGTCACGTCGTAGGCGGCCATCGCCGCCGCTGATCGTTGTCCCTCCGCACGAGGAGCGCTGACGGCGCGTGTGCTGGCTACATTGGGCTCAGCATGGGCTGTCGCACACGGCTCGGAGTCCACCTCGACAACTGACTCGGGACTGGCGACGGCCGGGGCCATGATGACAGTCTTCTGCGCGGCGTCGAGCTTGGCTTGCAGGGCGGCGATGGTTGCGTCCTTTTCCGCGTGAGCAGCTTGCGAGGCCGCGAGCGCCTTGACGGAGCGGGCGTAGTTGTCGCAAAGCTGGCGGCACTGCTCGTAGAGGTCAAGCGCGGTGGCCTTGTAGCTCTGCACATCCTGGCGCAGCCGCATTAACTCCCCCCTTTCTTCATCCGTCAGGGCCGGTGTGACGAAGCCGCCGTGTGTGGGACCTTGCGGAGGCCGCGGAGACATCGCCGGTGGCGCGCTGCTCTGACCAGCACTACCTCTGCCGCCTCTGCCGCCCAGCAGCTGCGTGCTTCCACGCGCGTTGTTCTCACACGCCGACAAGCCAGTGTTCTCCGCGGCCGGGTACAACGGCGCGGACTGGCTGCGGGTGAACCCACGGCGGACACCACCGGCAGCTACGCCATCCGTGGCCCCCTCCGCACAGACAGAAGCGTGCGAGGAGGAGCCTTGAGGCCCTGGCGACTGCCGACGACACACTGGCAGCGCGTTGAGCACAACCTGCGCCTTGACCGACGAGGCCTCTGCGCCGAGTCGGAGAGAGGAGACTGTCTCGTGGAAGTCACGCTGCTGGCTGGAGCAGCACACGAGAAAGATCACATCTGGCAGACGTGCGGTACCGGACGCGACGGTGGGGATCAGATACGGCTCCAGCACCGTCGTGAGCGTGCTGTCCTTGAAGGGCGCGTGCAAGGTCGCGGGCGGCTGGCGCTGCTTGGAGGCTTCGTGGAAAGCGTGAATGACTTTGCGGAATGCGAGCAGTGAGGTGTTGATGTGACGCATTTCTTGGCTGCGTTTCTGCGTTGCGGCACCAATCAACATCGACTCCACCGCCGGGTTGCGCATCACCGCAGCCGTCAACGAGGCCGATCGACGGCGGCGACGCATCGGCTGGTGCACGCCACTCACACTCGTCGTGGTGCTGTTCAGCGTGAAGCTATCCGGAGAGCCAAAGGCGGCGGAGAAGCTGCCGTTGCTCGCCACACCGAGGCTCCGCGTGGAGCCGCCGCTGTGCGACCGCTGATAGGTCGTGCTCGTGTTCGCGTTCGCTCTTGTTGCCGTGCGTGTGTGTGTGGCGGCCAAGGACGCGGCATCGCCTACGTCCCTCTGGCTCTCGCTGCCGGCCAAATCCACGAAGAGCACCTCGCGATCGAGCACGGCCTCGCTGTGAGTGTTCTCGGCACACCACGATGCGGCGGAGGGGGTTGCGGTGTACACCTCTGCGCGCAGAAGTAGATGCCCACGCGAGGAATGCGCATTGCGCTCTGTCAAGCTCGATTGCCGCAGGTGCAGAAGCTGCTCCGTCACCGCGCAGCACGCCTCCGCGGAGGCACAACGCAGACGTAGGCACGAGCGCCACAGCTTGCTCTTCTCCGTTACCTTGTACACCACTTGAAGAAACACAGGAAGCCCGTCGGCAGCCAAAGGGGGGCACGAGAGTGCGCCGCCTTGGTTCTGAGCGCGGGCGTAGCAGGCGAATGCATCTTCTACGGGGCTTGGGACATCGCTCGCCATCGCCGCACGCGATCCTGTCAAGGAGCTCTCGAGCGGATCGCTCTGTGAAGCCCGACGACGGGAGGAGGGCACGACTTGGCGAGCCGCGCGCAGCTTGTCGAGCGCGAGTGCAACCAGGTCTGTCGTCGCCTCGTTGTAAATCTCCATGCACGTCATCTCCACCCACACCGCGTCATCCTCACCCCCTCTGGGCGTGTGAAAGACGTCGTAGAAGAACCGAGGCACCACGCCCGCCGTCGGCGAGGGACGGCCCGCCAAAGAGAGAGCCCCAGGCGGACCAAACAAGGTGAAGGTCTTCCCACTCGATGTCTGACCGTACGTCAGAAAAAGGTGGCGCCGCAGC
This sequence comes from Wallacemonas sp. 195SL, assembly GCA_030849605.1. NCBI lineage: Eukaryota > Euglenozoa > Kinetoplastea > Trypanosomatida > Trypanosomatidae > Wallacemonas > Wallacemonas sp. 195SL. The sequence goes on along the minus strand of JASANS010002442.1, from coordinate 80,917 downwards.
GCGGACGGCTGGCTCTCACGCGCGACGTGCGCGAACGACCTCTCGTAGAGTGTTTCTTGGTCGCCGCTAAAACGCCGCGCGTCCTCCTGCCGTCTGCGAACCACGGCATCCCCCTTGTACACGACTGTCTGTTCAAGCGAGGATGCGACAAAGACATTCTCACACGCGAATGAGATCTGGCTGTGCGTCACGGGATCGATAACGAGAACCTCCTCAAGGGACTCTGCCTTCGGGGCAACCCCCTCACGTCCCCTTACCCTGAGAACCAGCGGAACACCTGGTACGCGGTGGATGGAGGAGACACCAGCATGCGTGTCTGTCGTGCCCTGGGGCACCATTGGCGCGAAACGGCAGCAGACTTTCATGTCCAGACAGGAGCAAATAGTAATGATTGAAAAGAAAAAAAAGGAAGGTGACAACGGAAAAAATGATCGACGTGGGCACGCACATGCAACGCCAACAAGAGCAAAACAAAGTGCGTATAAGCGGAGTACTGTCAGAGCACTGGAAGAATTAGTGACACGAAGCAGAAGAATAAAGACAAGAACGACGACGGACAGAGAGGGAAGTGATTGCTCACAATCGGATAGAAGACAAGAGTACACCCACACAGATGGATAGATAGATAGATAGATAGAGAGAGAGAGAGAGAGAGAGATGTCGGAGCTCGCTCATCCCGCATGTCTTCCTCCTTGTAGCGGAGACATATAACCATGCACGGAATAAGCGCTCAACACGCGTTGAGCTTGGCGCAGAGCCTCGTCTCATACAGACAGTCTACACACGCTTCATCATAACTGGAGAGAACTGCGATGACCGTACCAGTTCTGTTGCTTGTGCTTTAAAGGGCTTTTCTTTTTTCTGTTTTCACATTTCGTCTTGTTGTTTGTGATACCTCATGAGGCTCAGCAGCGACCAGGTGTGCTGACAGTCGGCTCCATCGATCAGGCGGTTACTCTGTGAAGAGTGGGAGCGAGGCGCTGGTCATAGTCCACGCCATCATGCCTGGCGGGCTCTCCTCGTCATCGGAGTCGAGTAAGAAACTAAAGTCCTCAGCAGGCCGAGCCGGCGGCGTGCGGCCCTGCAATCCTGTCGGAGCCGGTGGCGGGCGGACCTCGACACGGGGCAATGTGCGTTGTGGTTGTCCGCGCAAAACACGCGGGTAGGTGATCAGTCCCACCGCGCTCCGCACCGCATTCAGCACCACTTCTTGCACCTTCTCATTGCGATCGTGCAAGCCAGTGTGATTGCCCGCAGAGCTGCTGTAGCGAGCCGCGCTGTCCACCCCGTTCGCGTGCAGGCCGCCCGTGCTGGGCGAGCCGCCAACTGTGTTCGCCGCTGTGCCAGTCCCGCCTCCATCTGCATGACCGCCACCACGAGGCGAGCGGATGGAGGCGGCGGTGCTCGCTGCCCTGAGAGGGAGCGGCGCAAACCGTTCTGCCCCTGCCCACGAGGAGGTGGAGGACGGCAGGTATGGATTCGTCACGGCTATCACCGCGGTGAAGCGGGGCGCCTCCGGGAAGGAGATCTCCATGACAGGCCCTTGAAAGGCAATGTGCAGAAATCCTTGGAAAGCAATGTGACGAATGTCAACGCCGCAGTCAATTGTCAGCACCTCTTTCGGGATGACGAGATTGAATGGGGCCGGGAGGAGACTTGCCATGGGCAACGCACAGCCGAGACGGAGCTGGAATTGTTGGTCCTCGTACACGAGAGGCACAAGAAAGGTGCGTAGAGGTGGTGTGCGCAGCGCAACGGCTGTGGCCGCCGGCGCCTGGGGTCGTAAGGGACTTTGCTCACGTGCACTGCGCCGATGACCAGCGACGGCACCAATCGGATGCACGTCCATCACAGACTCGACCTCACCGTGGCGGCGCTGCCGGAGAGCGGCCCTCTTACGGCTCGTCGTGTTCGGAGAACTTGCTGTGACCTCGGCAGACGTGGCGGCGGTGCTGGGCGGTACGTAGAAGCACTCAAAGGAGCGCACGTCCCCAGCGACGCGTGGCAACACGAGACCAACGATGGGCCCTCCCGCGGCTGCACCCGGTGAGTTGCTGTTATTGGTAGCGCCAGTGGTGTTGTTGTTGCCGCCCTCCATCCCGGCGGCATTGAGCATGGAGGCGTCTACTCCGACCTCGCCTCCGGCAACCGCGAAGGCGCCTGTCGCCCCGCCGCTGTTCGTGCTTGCGAGATCACGACCTCCCACGCCTGCGCCGCTGCCGTAGAGATGATCCAACCCAGCACCTCCCGGCACCGCCGGGACCGTATTCGCACTGACGTTATTGGTGGTGTTGGCGCTATTGCTGTGGGTCTGCGTGACCTCATGCAGCACCGCCCCGCTCAGGCTCACACTGCCAGCGGCAGGCGGCAGGAGTCCTGCTGTACTGGCATTCGCGACAAGAGACGTCGCAGGGACGAGCGAGCTGGCAGCAGCCGTGTTGGCACTGCCTGCTGTGGCGTGCTGGGTGTTCATCATGAGCGCACCGCGTCCTAGCGAGAGCGACTGAAAAGTCAGAAGGGGCTTGGAGCGGCGCCGTGGCTGATGACGTTCACGGCGTGCACGGAGTCCACGTGGTGCACGCGTGGTGTGGGCGGCATGGCGCCGGCGCGTCGCAATCACGTCGTCCCACTTGTCGTTGGCCTTGCCAATGCCGGCGATGAGAAGACACTGCACACGATCTGCCCAGACCTGGGTGTGTGTGGTGCCGCCACCGAGCACAACCACGGCGAGCCAACGGCCGAGTGTGTTCAGCCATTGCGTGCCTTCCACCACGCCATTCGTCGCAGGTGGGGCGGTCTTGGTCTCGCGTCCAGCCGCGGCCTCCCCCTTTCGCGCAGCCACGCCTCCCTCGCCCATGTCCTCCTCGCGGGCAGCGCCCACCGCAGAAGAGGGTCGGCGCGTCGCTTTGAGTTGACTGCGCCGGCGCAGAATCTCCGCAATTGCGCCTGTGGCTTCATCGTCGCGGTCACGGCCGAGCACGCTGTTGGTGCCGACCAAGGCGGTCCACGCGGCGTCGTAGGCGTCATAAAGGGCATTCCACTGTGCCTGGCCAATGTGCAAGGTGCGGCACAGCTGCCGCCAGAGCCGCGGCAAGGCACCACCACCACTACGCGTGCTTCCGCTGCTGGGTGCACGACGCCGTGATGCGTTTGATGCCCCAATGACGGCGTCGTAGGGATAGCCACTCGCATCCATCTCCGGCTCCTCCTCTGCCACGCCGAGAAAGAGGAAGAACCCAGTCACCAGACACACCGTCACGCTCACGAGAAGCTCAAACAATAATTCAAACATCGATTTCTGTTTTTTCTTTCTTTTTACTTTTGTTTTCTTGTGAAAAGATGGAGTGCGTGCGTGTGTGTGTATGTGTGTGTGTGTGTGTGTGCTTGATCAGGAGCAAGAAAATCATGCAACACAGTAAGCAACCACACCAACACGAGCAATCAAGAGAAAGCAGTCTTCGATAAAATCTCACGGGTGGTGAGAGGACCACAGAAAACAAATAATAAAAAAAAACGAATAAAGAGAACTTAGTCACTGCACGGGGTACGGCCTCCACAGTGATCGCGCAGAAGATACAGTTCTTCCTCTTTTCCTTCAGTACTGTGGTTGCGTACACTATTGAGAGCCGAGAAAGAAAGGGAGAAGTGGGATAATTGTGTTCAGAGGAATAAGAAATTGCACAACATATCGAATTGCCACCAAATACTGCCATGTCGAGGAGCGCCAAGTAAGCCCTTGGAACACTCGTTGGCAGTCGCACATGCGTCAGAGTGGACGCACGTCCACACATCAGCAGTTTGGGTGCTCGTGCTGATATCTTCAAAACGTTGTCTGGAAACGATTGCAGCAGTCTTGCGGCTTAGCGCGACAGATCTGAAAGGTGTTGACCCGTCAAGACAGAAAGGTAATGCTCATTTTATTCTTTTTTTTTGTGTTTTTCTTTGTTTTACTATTACGATCATGTCGTGCTTTCCCAGTAAGCTGTTGTGCTGGCCAAAAGGCCAATACTGAGAAAAAAGAAAAACGCACCGCAGAGTCCGATGCCGAGAAATCAAGATTACAAGGTGTGCAAGGGAAATTGGAAGATAGAGTGAGGCACACGCTGCTCCTGGCAGGCGAGGCGATTTTTTTTTGTCTTCGTTCGTCCTTCGTCCTTCGCCCGCGCTTGATCTTTTTTTTTTCCTCCTTGGCTTCTTATGCTGATCACAGCGTCCCGTACTGTGCTTTACTTTTGGTACTCCCCTCACCTTTCCCGTTCGTGAGAGCGCTAAGATCTGTGTGGGAGCCCTGCAGGCTGCGTGACAGACGTGGCGTTTCACCCGGGGGGTCGTCATCCGCCGGCACCCCCACCTGGCTCCACACGGCGGCGACAACACCCTGCACGGCGAGGCCTAGGCTGACGTAGCGAAAACCAGCGAGGCGCAGTCCGTAGGCCACACTGGCGGCGCCAAAGACGTGTCCGAGGTCTTGAAGAGTGCGCATTATTCCGAAGAAGGGGGCGCCGTAGGCCTTTGGCGCGCGATCTGCGGTGATTGTCATCAGCAATCCACAACCAAGCGCATCCACGACACCGAAGCCGAGGGCAATCACGTACAGCTCAGCGCGCGTGTGGACAACCGAGAGCCAGCAGAAGACCCCAGCGAAGCCAACAACGGGGGGCACCATGGCGAACTGCCGCCCGCACTTGTCCATGATGATGCCACCGAGCGGGAAGAGCACCGCATCCGAGATGAAGCTTACGCTCGTCAGAAACGAAATTTCCGCGTCAGACATGTTCATCGACATCGCACCGAGCACCAACATCAACTTGCGATTGGAGCGGAGTGCGGTGGAGAGGATAATGTACAGCCCGAGTCGCCAGATAGTCGACCAGCAGTCAAGAACAGTAGCCCAGATCAGGCTTACACGAGAGGCACCCTTGGCCTGAGTGGGCGCCTGATGGAGAAGCGTTGTGATGGGGGAGTGTGGCTGACTGTGGAGCACGTAGGGGTTGACAGGAACACTCTCCCCGCCAATGATAACTGGATGCGTACGGCCTCCAGCCGCACTCGCCGACGCGTATTGCTCGTGCTCGCGTCGCGTGTCCTCCCAGGCCTCGGCGGCACTGCCCAACGCGGCCGGGGAGGGAAGGCGTTCGTGAACAGGCAGAAGAGGCGTGCCAGCAGCGTTGGCGATCGCATCTTCCGCCGGTTTTCGTTCCGCTTCTCGTCTCCAGGTGTGCCCAGCTGATAGCGCAACGCACAACGCCGCAAGGCCGCTGCACGCGAGAGAGAGCCAAAATGACGCCCTCGGGTCACCAGTTTTGGAGATGATGAGCGCCGACGCGGCGGGTCCAATCACGTGCGACCACCGCAGCAAACCAGACAGAAAAGCCATGAGTGTGCCGCGATGCTTCTTGGAGGAAATGCCCGCGACAAAGACGTGTCGTGCGAGAAAGAATGCGCCGAGTGAGACGCCGCTGAGAACACAAAAGCACGCCAGCATCGCGCGCGAGTCCACGGCAAGACCAACCGCTGAGGCGATCGTGTTGAGAACGAGTGCGCCAAGCATGACAGAAAGCACACCAATGTACTCCACGAGGACACTGCAGGGAATGTCGAGGGCGAGCCGACAGATCGAGGAGATTGTGGCGTAGAACGCAATGCCGGAGCTGTCCAGTCCTATCCGGCGACCCATAATCGTGACAAGCGGGACCTCGACACTCGCACTGACGCCGATGAGAATATTTGGCACGTGCACATCGAACAGATGCGAGGCGACAAGAAAGTCGCAGAGCTTGCCCATTTTTGTGTGTGCGTACACTTGCAGAGGTGACGAGAGCGATAGGAAAAAGAGCAACGGACGCGCGAGAGGAAAGCGAAAAAAAAAAGGAACAGGAAATAGATGGGCAACAAGAAAGAGGTGAGAAAGAAAGAAAGAAAGAGGAGAACAAAGGGCGGGGGGCAATCGAATAAAAGCAGCTTCAGTGAGTTGAGTAGAGACGTCAACACGAAACAGCGTGATGGGAGAAGCCGTACAGAAGGAAGTGGCGAACGAGCTATCTTGGTCACTTTTCAGGATACACTCAAAAAGTAATGATACGCTGTCAATTGCCCCGATAAGAAAAAGGAAAACAAAACAGAGAAAGGGGAAAACCTGAGCAATGTCTTCTCTCACAGCCTCTCTCACAGCTTTTTTTTTGAGGGCTTAGTGAGCGTAAGAATTCAAGAGAACTGTTATAAAAGACACAAGATGTGTCTGATGCCGACAGTACTTTTGATTCCACACCAAAAAAACGAGAAAGAAGGAGGCGAGTCGAATGAGAGGGGGAGAAGGGATTGGGGGGGGGGGGGATGAAGAGTAAGAATACATAAAGCAAATGAGTGTGAGTGAAGGGTTAGGAAAGCGATCCGACAGCAACAACAACAACACAAAGAAGCGCTCGCCACGGAGCACTCGTCACTAGGGCTCGGGAACACACCGCGTTGTAAGATGGCACTGTGTGTTGTGAGTGTGTGTATGGGAGGGAGGGGGGGGGGGGGGAGGTTGTTGTTGTTGTCGTGTCGGCACTGCGATCAGAGCAGAAACAGAGCGAGAGAAAATCACGCAACTTCCAGATGGATAGCAGGGCTTAAAAAGTATATATGTGTACTGCATTCGTGTTAATTCATTTTATTCAGACATTGCCGTTCACAAGAGAGAGAGAGACATCTAGGCGAGAGCCACAAGGTTACCATTACTCGTCCTCCTGCGCGTCGTCACGCGTTACTTTGGCGTCTGCTGAGCAGCACCCTTGGCAGCCACACACAGCACAGGCGTGAAAGCTGCGGTCACGCCGCTGCGAGGCTGGTACGCGACAGACACACGTGGCCCGATCAGCGTGGCGAGCGGCGGCCGACTTTCTGTCCTTCATGTCATTTTTATCACGATAGGCAAATCGACTCGCCACGGTGGCTGCGATGGCCGCTGACCCTGGCACTCCGCAGGCCGTGCAGCACAGTCGTTCGTAACCAGGAAGACTCCAGCGTCGCGCCAGCCCTGCGTCGATGAACTGCATCTCGCAGCAGTAGTCGAACACTTCTTTTGAGATCTCCTTTGTGCGGAAGCAGGCGTCCACGACAAAGCGAGTGCGATCCCGGTTGATCTGGGCGAGGCGCCACAAGGGAGGAATGGGCTTGGCCTCCTCCTCGACGCCCGCCCCGTCCGCGTGCGTAGCCTCCACGTGCGCCTCTGTGCTGTTCAGCACGGCATCGGAGGAAGTCAGCGTGGGCGCCGCGTCAGCGTCGTCGTCGTGCGAAGCTTCGCGAGGGCGTTTGTGACCAGCTGCCTTTTTAGTTTGTCCCACGACGCCTCTGGAGTCTTCCTGGGTGGCGTCCTTCATGTAATCCATGAACGCCTCCAGTTTCTCAGCGATGCGATCAAAGCCCGGTGGGGGCTTTCGCATACCCGGTCGTATGAGCGGCATTCTGAGAGAGAGAGAGAGAGAGAGAGAGAGAAACAAAAAAGAACAACAGCAGCGACAAAAACAAGACAAATAGATTTGCTTTCGACCTTCAAGTTGAGTAAAGTAAGCACGCAAGAGAGTCGCGGCCTGCACATACACGTGTAAGAGAGGAAAAAAAAAGCATAAAGAGTGGATCATGAGAAGCAGAACGAGAGAGGGGGTATTGAAACATCGATGCAGATAGAAGGGATCATCATGACCAATTTACCTTTTTTGTGTGTGTGGCTTGCGACCAAGACAGATCGTCATGACAGAGAGATGAGACGACCCACATCGACAGCCAGCCAGTGCGTACGTTGGGTGCACTGGGAGACGAAAAACAGCAAAAGCGACGACCAGACGATCTGACAGTGCCTGCTGTCTGCACCACGACTATGACTGTGACCATGACACGGAGAGGAATGCACGTCCGCTTTTTTTATGTTTGGAAATATACATATATTTGTGTTGACTGAGAGCGAGACGAAACAAGGAAGCACAACAACGTACTGACCTCTCTCCAAATTCTATTCAGGTATGTCTATTTTTTTTTTTTCATGGAGGGATGAGCAATCGAGAGACAGCAAGAACTCCTAATCCCCACCATTGGCCCCATCGCGTCCTCCCGCCAGATACACGGTCGTGCTTGTGAAGGACTGAATCACATCGCCACCAGACATGAGAGTGAGCAGCTCCAGGAATTGCGCGGGCGCGATCGCTCGCATACCTGCCCCAAGACGTTCATTTATCGCCATGCGGAGCTCTCCCATGGGAACCGCTGACTTACCGCGGAAGCGCCGCTCTATTGTTTCCTCGAGAGTGCGCATGTTGCCCTCCACGGTGCTCTTGGTGGGGTCTGGGGCGTGGAACTGGTCAAGGCTGATGAGGCCGGTCTTGGGGTCCGTCGCCGACTCCTTGAGCGCCACCGTGATGAGGCGCTTGGCTTCGAGCACATCGTCGACGGTGACGTGAGTACCAAACCGCATCTTCGCCCGCGCTTCAGAAAGTCGGATCATCGACTCCAGCTGACGCAGCGTGGCGGAGACGGTCCGGGTGCTTCCACGGGCACGGCGCAGATCCACGTAACAGGCGGCGAGCTGTTTGTGGGAGGCCTCCGTGAGCCGAGGAAACACCGTCTCACGGGCGATGGAGATGTACTCGGAGAGCAGATGCGAGGGCATAAAGGGCGCCTCTGTTGGGCCAACCAGGAAAGGCTCGCCCTCGCACTGCAGATGCACGAGAACAGGCAGACCCGTTTCGGGATCGGGTACGGTGGCCGGGGGAGGGCTGCTGCTGGAGCCGGGGTCTGAAGGCGCGCCTCGCCGTTGGCCCCTGCCGGACCACGGCGCAGAGCCATGCGAGCGGCCACCTTCAGTCGCCGTGCTGGCGTGCTCGGCGGTGTCTTCGCCGGCGTCTTCGTCCTCGATGGACTTGCTGGCCTCGGCGTTGAGACGCCCTTCGGTGTTGTCCATGTAGAGTGAGAGCACGTGTGATGCGAGCCGGCGATCTTCTGTGGGGTCATGTCGATCGAGGAGAAGAAAGATGAGGTCAAAACGGGAGAGCAAGGTCGGCTCAATCTGCAAGTTCTCCACGACATTCAGCTGTGGATTCCACTGAGATTCCTTAGGGTTTGCCGCGGCAAGGATAGACGTGCGGGCGTTGAGCTGCGCAATGATGCCCGCCTTGGCGATGGAGAGCGTCTGTTGCTCCATCACCTCGTGCAGGACTGAGCGGGTCGCCTCGTTCATCTTGTCAAACTCGTCGATGCAACACAAGCCTTGATCAGACAAAACCAGTGCACCGGGCTCAAGCACCAACTCCCCCGATTCGTGGTCTTGAACGACGAAAGCGGTCAGACCGACACTACTGCTACCCTTGCCCGAGGTGTAGACGCCGCGCGGTGCGATGGCGTGCACTTGGGTGAGCAGCTGGGACTTGGCCACACCGGGGTCACCGCACAGAATCACGTTAAGCTCAGAGCGGAAAAAACTGCCAGAGCCGCCTCCATCCGCACCCACGCTCGTGGCACCGCGACTTCCCGCACCCACACCTGCCGCGACGCCACTCGGACTGGCCTCGTCGGTCTCCTCGGCGTTCTCGTCCAGATCAGGACCGCCGTCGTTCACGGTGCGGTTGAAGACGAACTTCTTCGGCGTGCCGCCAAACAGCTGCGCAAGGATGCCGCGCTTCACATCCTCATGGCCCCAAATAGTCCGCGCGAAGGAGCGGAGGAGAATATCGTAAATATCAGGACGACGCGCCAGCGTATGAAAGGTATCAAGCCGGCGCGTGTCCATCATCGCCACACGCGTGCTGTTTAAGGAGCCGCGCGTCTCACTGCTTGCGAGCGTTGGCATCATCGTGGTGAGTGCGCTCTTTTGCGTGTTCGCCGACCCGTCTGAGCTGCGAGAGGCATTGACCAGTTCAATGTGTACCGCGTCAACGTGGGTGGAGAAAACGCTCTTGATGATGCGTGTGTTGGCGTTGAGACGAACAGGGACAGATCGGTAAATGCCAGTGACAATAACGCGATCGCCAGGCACCACCGCATCCACCATGCTCCCATACACCACCACGGAGATCGAGACGGGCGTCTCGCCGTCTGCCATGTGCTCTGGACTCTCCTGCACCTTCACGAGCTGCTTGTCCTCGTATAAGGAGAGGTTGTGCTGCAGGCGGAATGAGTAGGTTTTCCCGCAGTGTGAGCACCGCGTGGGCTCGAAGATGCGACCCTTGTCACCGCTGACACTTCGCTCAATGTACTGGCAGTGCCAACACTGAAAACACGCCACGCGTATTTCAGGAATGACCTTGGAGGCACGGATGACCATGCCCTTGATGCTCAACAGTTGCTCAATGTTCTGAGGCCCGAGCATCTTCAGAGTCATGAGGGAGGGCATGCGCTTGGGGGCGATGTGAAGCACAAAGTCATCTGGCACCTCGAGCCCATACCGGTGCTGAAGCGAGTCTCGGTACAGCTCCTCGGCGACAGAGGACATGATCTGCAGACACTCAGTTGGGTGGTTGACGGCCTGCGTGAAGAGGACCGGCTCACTCGCCTTGAGCCACGAGAAGTCAAGCTCAAGCGTGCTGCGGCCTTGCAGGTGCATGCGAAGGAGCTCCGCCAGGTAGAAGCGCTCGGCGCCACTGTTGCCAGTTTTTGTGCGGCGGTGCCCTGCGACTGGTGTTTCGAACGTTTCCAAGTAGCGACGAAACGCCATCTGGAAGTTCTCCACGGCGATGCCTGTGCCCCAAATGTAGGACAGATCTTCCCGTCGCGTCAGCGTGGCGCGCGTGACGAGGGGGTCCATATCGGCACCAACATCGCCCACCCCACCTGCACGCCCGCTTGACTCTCCATTGTCTTCATCACCAAAGTTGGGCAGCGCTGGCGGCAGGGCGGCGTCACCGGTGCCGGTGCCATGAGCACCGATGCCATCTCGTGCGTCGCTGCGTTGAGGGCGCAGCGGCGTCATATCTAGGAGCTGGTCTGGATCCATTGCGAACTGTCTTGTGTACACACGCACAGGAAGAGGGGCGGGTGGGGGGGGGGGGGGAGCACCAAATATGATGTTCTATTTATCTATGACTGTCACGGCGGTTTCTCGAATAATGCGAGCAGAGAAAGAGAGAGAGAGTTGGAGAAACAGAGAGATGGAGGAGATCTTGTGTCTGCGGATTCACTCAAAGAAGGGCGATCCTTGCATGACAGTGCGATACGTGTTGTGCACAGGGAGTATCATGCCCCCCCTCCTCCCTCCCTTGCAGCATCGTCGACCCTCGTTGCCAAGAAAGAGAGGAAAGTCATAGAGCAAAAAAAAAAAAAAGAATCCTGATTACTTTCAGAGTAACAGGCTTCGCACTCGAATGATTTCTGATGCGCCTCCTTCTGCGTGACGGTGTACAGCGCGGTGCAGTGCGCGTCATTTGCTGTGAAAACGTGTGCTGATGCTCTACATCTTTTTGTTTTGTGTGTGGTGTTCTTCTGTTCTTTGTTTCTCACGCATGTGAACATGAGTTATATCCGCTCTTCTTCACACACAAACATACAGACCAGAAAAGAAAAAAAAAGAGAGGGAGAGGGAGAACACAAAACAATCAATCAAACAAAGAACAGGCGCCGCGTCTAAACACTTCTGAGCATCAAAATGAGTGCGCAAGACGCACTCTCTTTCTCTCGATCAACAGCAAACAACAACAACAACAATAACGGCATGCGCATCTGCGTGTGTGAGCTCGCGGTGGCGGCCAGTGAGAAATCGAGTGCCTTCTACCTCTTCCTCCGTCCGCCGCGTGCGACGAGGTCGGCGAAGCGATCTTGCTCCTTCTTCACTGCACGAACAGTGTCAGCCGTCACGGCGCGACTCCCGCCGTACACCGCGTGAAACGCGTTGAAGTCAGCCTCCGACACGGGCACGTAGTACCAATCAGCTGGTGGGCCGTGCACGTGCGGTGCGTCCTGCGGTACGCGCGTCTCCTGCGAGAACAGTCCGTAATGAGCTGTCACGCGTGTCTTCTCCTTCTCAGAGCAGTAGCAGAGACCGTTGATGATGGGGCCAGGGTCAGCCATGAGAGCCATGCGGTGGAGCCACATGCGGGACACATACACAACATCCGCGTCATCGCAGATCGTTGTCGCTGGCTTGGCCTTGGACGCGTTTCGCAGGTAGAATCGAGCGAGGTCGCGCAGTTTGAGATCCTCTGGAGCGGGCTGAACGGGGCTTTGCTTGCGGTAGAGCAGCATGTACTCCTCGGCATCCGCGACCTCATCCACTTGCACCGCCTCCAGCGAATCGTCGCTAATGTAGAACCACGCCTCCTTGCCGCGGTCCAGCTTACGCACGTACACGGTGTAGTGCCCGCCGCCGTAACTACCATGATGCACGACGACGCCTTCCAGCGTGTACGTGGTCGTCAGAGACGCGCAGGCCTCGACACGGGTCGGCACCACGGCTTCTGTCATGCGTACGTCGCCGCCGTCACCAGTCAAAGGAGACATGGCTTCATCGGGCGCGTTGCTACGGTGGTGCTGTTTGGGAGGTTCGACGGGGTTGCTCACCGCTTTGAGTCGGACCTGATCGCGACCAATCGATGTGGCGAGGCGGGCAGGCACGGGCTTCACGTAGGGTGCTATCGAAGGGTCCACGTAGCGGCACAGATCGAGCACCTCCGGCATCGCCCGCTTCGTCGTGCTGGCCGCCTCCTGTGCTGTCAGTGGTGACCACGACACGGGGAAGATCACGGGATCGGTCTTTTTGCTGTTGAAGCAGGAGCCCGCCTTGAAGCGCTTCATCTGCAGCAGAAGGTACTCTGGCACGTCAAGTAGGGTCTCCTGCTTGGTCGCCTCGCACGTCTGACCGCAGGCATCACACTTGTACTTGTTCGACCCGCGCAGCGCCGCCCCGTCAAAATGAATGTCAAGGCATTCCTGCAGGGTGAGTGGGTGGTGCACGGCACCGCCGCAGCAACACAGCTCGCGCAGCTTGCGAAACAGCGTGGTGACGTACGTAATCGGGTTCCACCAGACAAATGTCGAAGGCGTCTTCTTGCGTGTCAGGGGCTGGCCATTCGGGCCAAGGCGCTGCACGTCAGGGTGGCGGCGAGCAAAGTCGGCGCGTTGCTGCGCCGTCGGAAGATCGAGCATCAGCGACGTGAAGGACTCCACCACACGCGAAACCCCCTTGCAGCCGTGGCACTGAATGGTGGAGAGCGTGTACCCCTTGAACGGATCAGACACAGAGTTAAAGAACAGCCGCTGTGGCTGGAAGTTGTTGTTGTACGAGACCTGCTTTCGCTCCGCCGCTTTCCGTTCGAGGGCCTCGTTCGCCACGTTCACGTCTTGCATGAGCTGCAGAACGGCAAAGTTGTGTGCGCTGCCTGGGGTGCTGACGGTGTCTAGGAAATTCCGCGTGGAGCGTGCCTCTTGTGGGGTGAAGCAGCTCTCGTCATCGGTAGTCTTGGATTGACCCATGCTCTGCACACCTCCCTTCGCGTCACGCGTGTAACTCTCCATGAGCTGATCGAGCTGGATTGTTAGCCGCCCCTCGTCCTCGATGGTGGCCATCACCGCGTTGACGAACTCTGAGCAGTCCTGCTGCGAGCGACCGGCGAAGGTAGGGTTCACTTGCGCCAGCGCGTCGAGCTGCTCCGAAGGCCGAATAGAGTCACCGGCCTGCAGCTGTTCAAATTGCATACGCGCCGTGAGATCGGAAAAACTCTTGAATAGGTTGTGGCTAGATTGGCCACCTGTGTAGCCGAGCACCTCTGCACGCCGGGCCATGGCCGCATCTTTGTGCGTGAAGGCGGAGTCATGCAATGTGTAGAGCAACGAAGGACAGTTGCACAAAAGCTGCACACCAGCGTTAAAGTAGCACGTGTTACCTAGATTGTGAAGAGGACAGAGCACCATCGGCGAGAACACCGCGGCACGCCCAGCGACAGCCACGTCATGGTCCGTGTGACAGTGCGGGTGAGAGGAGGAGGAGTTCGCGAGCCCGCTGGCTTCGATGCCATCCGAAGTGGTGGGCGCTGCGTTGGAACTGGGCATGTCTCCGCTAAAATGATGTGACACACAAAATATTTAAAACAACAGCAACAAAAAAAAAAAGAAAATCGATGGGAGCACTGGCAACTGCAGTGCGCCGAATGAAGAGAAAAGAGGAAAGGATGAGCAACGGCCTTTTTTTTTTCCTTTTGTTCTTCTGCTTCTGTCTGACAAGAACTAGACAACGAAAGGGAAGGGAAAGGGAGATAAAGGGAGATCACAAGTGGTGGTGGTGGTGGTGGTGGTGGGGGGAGACGGCTGATTCCCTGAGTGTGCGCCTTCAACCGGTACTGGGTGTCACCGGGATGACTCCGCTCGGAGAGAGCGAGGGAGAAAGATCGCACTACCACCTGGGCGCGAGCACACGTGACGCAGTGGTTGCCAGCGCATCCACACAGCGCAGCGGTCCCACACGTGGCGTGTTGTCCGACGTCTCTCAAAGGTACTTCATGTGCCCAGAGCCGGGAGCATCTCATGTGAACAACAACCAGATGAAAAATCCGAGTGTCTCTGTGCACAGAGGAGAAGCACGTGAGCTGCGAAGAACCATTGCACTGGAGAGAGAGAGAGAGAGAAAAAAAAAGAATATCAATTCAAATAGAGAGATCAAACCCATAGCAGGGTGACGACAAATAATGGTAATAGTAAACACCAACCTGTGAGGAGTTAGAGCAACAGCAAAAAGAACAATAAGAAGCACATCACGACAGAGAGAGAGAGAGAGAAAACGGGAGCTTGTGAGCGTCGCTCGCACATGCCAAACACTGTGACATGCTGCACGTGGAGGACTGTGCCGACAGAAGACCCCCTCCCCCCAAAAGGCGTCAGAGAAGAGATACGCTCTCAGAGGAGGTACTTGGCCAGATTCACGTTTTTCAGAAGTTTCTCCGTCGCCTCGTGCACTTTTTTCGCGTCAATATCCACCGCCTGGCCCGCGTATTTGTCACAGTTGAAGCTGTACTCATCCATGACGCGCTCGATAATGGTGTAGAGACGCCGAGCACCGATGTTTTGACCTTGCGCGTTGACCTGACACGTCACTTTGGCGAGCGCCTTGACACCGTCGTCCGTGAAGGTGACTGCGATGTTTTCGGTCTTCATCATCTCACGCTGCTGATTCAGCAAGTTGTACTTTGGTTCAGTCAAAATGCGACGGAAATCTTCCTCTGTCAGGGCCTTGAGTTCAACGCGCACCGGCAGACGACCTTGCAGCTCAGCGATCATGTCCGCAGTCTTGGTAACGTGGAAGGCACCGGAGCAGATGAAGAGAATGTTATCCGTGGCGATCGAGCTACCGTCCTTCATGGTCACGTTCGAGCCCTCTACGAGAGGCAGCAGATCTTGCTGCACGCCGATCGAGCTGACATCTCCGCTCGCGCTGTTCTGCTCAGTGACGACCTTGTCGATTTCATCAATGAACACCACACCGTCCTCCTCTGCGAGCGTACGTGCCAGCGTGTTGACGGAGTTTTCATCGACTAACTTGTCCAGTGCTTCTTGAATAGCCAGCGGCAGCGCATCCGCCACACGCTTCGTCACCGCCGTGCGTGCCTTCTTTGGCTCCCCACCGAGGCCCAACAGCATGCCCACGGACAGATCCAGGCTCATCGGACTCTGCTTGGCCTGCTGAGATTGCGGCGATGTAATCTGAATCGTGACGAGGTCGTCCTTGAACTCGGTCTCGTAGTGCTCACGGAAGTAGTCGAGGGTCACACCCATCGCAGTTGAGCTGCCGGCATTCGCGGACTCGCCGTCCGCGGCGTCATCCGCACCCGCCGATGACGCGTCCGCCGCGCTCGCTTGGTTACTCTCACTCGTTGCGTCCCCAGCGCTCGTCGCACGCGCCGCGTCTTCCTCGGCTGCCATGCGCCGCAGCGTGTAACTGCTGCCGTGCCGCGCATTCCACGCGCTGTACAAGGTGTCCAAGGCCATTCGCATGGCCTCCTCGTGTCGCTCTGCCTCGAGCGCCTTCTTTGCCTTGGTCTTGGCGTTGGTGTAGAGGTCTTCAATGATACTCTCAACATCCTTTCCTTTGAAACCAACTTCCGTGTACTTGGTGGCCTCCACCTTGATGAAAGGGGCGTCCGTGATGCGGGCCATTCGGCGGGAGATCTCCGTCTTGCCAACACCCGTCGGCCCGACCAGCAGCATGTTCTTCGGCACCACCTCCTTCTGCAGCGATTCATCCTTGAGCTGCCGGCGGCGCCAGCGATTCCGCAGAGAGATAGAGACCGCCTTCTTGGCGTCGGCCTGGCCGATAATGTAGCGGTCCAGAATATCCGCAATCTTGCGTGGAGACAGATCATCTAGCTTGTTCTCCTGCTCCTTGGCCACTTGCAGCACATCTGGCGAAGGCGTGCTCGCCGCAGCAGCGACGCACAAGAGCGGGCGAGAGAGACCTCTAAACATCGTGTTGACGCGTCGATCAGGAGCTTTCCTTTTTTTTCCCTGCTCAGCTAAACTGTAGAAAGCAGCACGTCGACAGGAAGAGAGACGCGCAAAGTGCTCACGAACCAAACAAAAAAAAAAGCTAAGGAAATAATACACACCAACAAGCGCGCAGCCAGACAAGGCAAACAAACCAGTCAGATAAAGCTTCCTTCACGCGTTACGTCAAGAAAAAAAAAATGGGGAGATTTGAGGGCGGGAGAGAACGAGAGTCACGTGAAAGTGATGTTTTCGATTGGGTATTGTGAAGAAGAGATGCATGCTGGAAGTGAACACCACACATCGGATACGCTGGTCTGTTTTCTCTCTCTCTTTTTTTTTTTCATGTCTCGCTTCCGCTGGGAAGAAAGTGACTGACACGTTTTCCCGATTGAAGACTCAGCCCGCGATGTCGTCGAATAAAGAGAGAAGCGGCCGTCAAGACAACCTACGTGATGCCTCATATGCCCGTGGCATCGCGGCGACCCCACCAACGATACGCATGAAGCAGTGGCATGCGCTGTCGCTCCGCACTTTTTTTTTTTTCAATGCTTCCTTTTCCCACTTTTTTTTTTGACTGTTGTTCATCATGGCATCTACCCACCTTGTTGTAGTTGTGTGCAAACGGCGACACCAACTCAAGAAGGGCCGATCAAAACACACAAAACAAACAAACCAAAAAAAAAAAAAAGGGGAGAGAGGGAAAGAAATACAGGCACCTGCCGGTGCAGTCAATAATGCTAAAAAACAACGACAATAACAACAACAACCGCAGCAGTACCATACACCGTCACGAACCTGCTGCCTTGTGGACAGCCGTTACGATGCGCGCCAGTGACTGAACAGAAAGTTTCCTTCATCCGAAAAAGAAAGAGAGAGTTTGTTTTTGCTGTTCGGAATGAGGAATCGCCATCAATCACGGCACCAGCAAGAGGAAAAAAAAACAGGAGAGGAAAAAAAGAAAGCAAGAACGATCATGCACAGATGAAGACACAGCGCGAAGACCCCCCCCCCCCCAACACTGCACCATGCGAATTAAAAACTGTCGCTGCCGGTGATCATGGGACCGTAGCGGCGCATGATGTTAATGACAAGGAGCACACCAAAGCCGAACACCAAAAAGAAAGTCAGCAGCGTCGGCGCGGTCAATGCATCGTAACGGATCTTGCGACGTGCGTAGACACGGCGTGTGCGGGCGCGGAAGGCCATGTACGCATACGCAAGAACCATCATCGCCAACACCTCCATCGTGACACCGATGACGACGTGAAAGTGTCCTTGCCACACAACAGACTTGTTCATGATGTCATGCGGGAGGAACAATGCCTCGCCGAAGCGGATCGCTGCAAGTCCGAGCAGACCAAAGGCTGTCGCCAGCTGCACCCACTTCACCATGTACCGCTCCGACGTGAGAAGCGTCTTGGGATCATACTTTTGCGGCACACGAATGCGCTTGCCCGTCTGCCACGGGATGCTGCCGTAGAATACCTGGGCCGCCGCGTTGCGGCCCTTCGATGGATTGAAGCAGAGCGGCTCGACACCGGTGTTGGAGTATGGGTAGAGCCGGAAAGCGGTGAAGGCGGCGTGACGACGCTCCACGGAGTACTGCACGACCGGGCAGCCCGCGCCGCCAGTCCGCACATCGCCCTCGAAGTCACTGGCAACCTCACTTGCGGCCTTGGCAGGAGCCGATGCCGCCTCCTTCGTGGCGCTGCTGTCCTCCTGGCCCTTCTGCTCCTCGTCTCCCTTCTCCTCGCTGCTCCCCTGCATGTCGCGAAGGGCCTGCTGGTACACTCTGGCGTAGTCTGAGCGAGGCATGAAGCGTGCCTCGGCCGCACCGATGGTCTGCGTCTGTGCCGCCCACTCGCTGCCAAAGACGATGCGATCCTCCGTGCGCTGGAGGCAGCCCGAGGCCAGACCCACGGTTGGGTCCCAGTGGCTCTGCTCAGGTTTGGTACTAGCACGAATGTCGATATCGAGCTGATGCATCCAGTAGGGCACCATGTTGATGAAAGAGGTATGGCCATAGATGGAGGCAATGCCGTGCGCGTACTTGCTGAACTTGGGAAGGCTCTCCATGTGCCGGCAACTCATGAGTTCTTCAATCCACGGTGCAATGCGCTCGTTCTCGGCACACTGCAGCTTGACCTCCACCACCGCGTACGGAAAGTGCGAAACTGGCGCGTCTGAGCCAGTGAAGCGCCAGTGGTGGTCAAGGCCAAAGTCCTCGGCACTCATGCGCAAATCGGTGTCGATACTCACACGCACCGTTTGGTCGGCACCACGCTGGAAGGCAGCGCGGCCACACTGCGTGCGCAGCGCCGGCTTCAGCTCATACGCGTGGATCTTCGCCACAATCTCCGTCGCCAACTGCTTGAACTCCTCCTGCGTCTTCTCGCTCGCGTTCTTCTTCTTGAGCTTGTCGAGCGCCGGGATCAGGCTGAGATCGCCGTGCACGAACGCATCCACGTCCTTCTCCTTCACGGCGAAGCGTCTCTTGTTGCTGCGCTCACCACTCCACGCCTCGTGGTGCACTTTGATTTCCATAAACACGTTGTCCTCCGGTGCCACCTTGTTCCAGTCCTTCTCATAGGTGTCCGAGTACCAGCGCATGCGGATCAGCGTGCTGCCCTCCAGCCGCTCCAGTCGGCGGTGGTAGAAGAGGAACTTGCGGTTGTCGTAGTAAACAGAGCTGACAGGGGAGTAGAGCGTGAAGGGAACCTGACGCGTCTTACTCTCCGCGTAGGTGTCTTTGAAGGTGCTCAGTGGGAGGTGCGGGATGATGCGGGCAATCACAAATGGCAGGTCCTGCGGGTGCACCCAGTACTTGACAGAGCGACGGTCGAACACCTGTGAGCCAACCGCACCGGAGGAGATGCCTTGCTGGCCTTTGCCGGAGATGAGCTCCTCCGCCTGCTTGACCCGGTCGAATACTTTGGACAACAGGCAAAACACTTCATCCTCAATGAGGCTGTGGTAGTCGTGCTCCGTTTTGATGTTCTTCCAGCGGTCACCGGTCGGGCCCAGCACGGCGTAACGGTACACGCGGCCAACAATGTGCTCGATCGTATCGGTGTTCAAATTCTTGGTCTCGGTGAAGCGTAGCAGCTCGTACATGATCGCATCCGCCACGAGCCGCGCCTCTGGGGCGGAAAGCTGCTCCATGGTGCCGTCCCCCTTTGGAGCGAACCAATGTGGTCGCAGGGCCACTGGCTGTTCGCGATCACCACCTTCATCGTCGTCCTGACGCAGGGCCTCGGTGCACGCTAGCAGGGTCTCGCCCATCTTGACCAACTCCTTCTGCTTCCGCTCACTCCAGGCGAACACGCGCTTCTTCTGCTCAAGCAGAGCGTGGTACAACTCATCCGGTGTGCTAGGGTTGGCGATATCCTCCTTCATGCGGTGCAGGATTTCCTTTGTGGCTTTGTAATCCACGTACGCGCCTTCATCCTTGAAGTCGGGGTACATGGCCCGACGCCATGCCTTGCTGTACGGCATCTTCACAAAGTGTGATGTGGTGGTGTGATATGTCACGGAGAGAGAGAGAAAGAGAGAGAGATGGATAGATAGACCTCACAAACACAGTTCAACTAGAGCAGAGCAGGTGGCGTTGATGGCCCGATAAGAATAAAAGATGATTTTTTCCTCTCTCGCTGCGGGTGTGTGTGATTTGCAGTGTCCTTGAACTGGTTTCGTGAGCAAAATGGTAGCGGCCACGCACACACACACGAATCAGAAAGACAGGAACGAAAGAAACAAAACAAACAAACAAACAAGAAACGAAGAATAAATACACGCTCGCACACGCAAACGCACTAAGAGGCGGTATCGAATGTGGAGAGAGAGAGAGATAAAAAAGTGGCATACCAATAGTCGTGGACACGGAGTACACCTTTCGCTTGAGGAGAGAAAGAGAGAGAGGAACGAGGACCACGCAAAAAGTCGCATCTCATTACGTTCCAGCGGCCCCAGTTGTGTGTGCCTACTATGCCCTATTGGTGTGCACGGATCTCATCATCGGGAGAGTGCAGTCGCATGTATTCGTTCGTGACGCAGACGCAACTACCGAGGACGGCGTGAACGTGTACCTCTGACACAGAGAGAGAAACAACAGTTGATTTTGAGAGTTGTGTCTTTAAAGATGAGGGATACAATTTCCAGATACATGAATAAAACAGAGCGAGAGAACATACTCTTTCTGAGTCTGACAATCCTGAGATTACACAAAAGGTCCTCGAGGGAAAAGGGAGAAACCACAAAACAAGAAGGAAAGGGCACGGGGATTTGAAAAAAGGATAAAAAAAAAAGGCAACATCTGGAAGTACAATACACACATGAGAGGAGCTGTGCATGCGATAAGTGATCCATGAGGTGAGGTAGGGGGTGTCGTGGAAGGCATACCTAGAGAAGCAGCCACCTCCTCCCTCCATCCCCACACCAAGCAACCTCCTTTTGTGCGTTTGGGATACATCTAAAACAAAAGTGTACACGCCACAATGGGGCATCTCGTGTGGCGGAACAGAGGAGGAATCAAAGAGAAGAAGAACACATACACACACACAGGTAATAGCTGGCAATGGCACGATCGCCTTCTTAAACCACTGGAGGCGGGTTATACTGGATGGGGTAGGTGTAGATGTGCGCGTAGGGGTCGGTGCCAGCGGGGGTCCAGGACTTGTATTTGCTGTCCGCCTGTCGCTCCTCGCGTTGTTGACGCTCCTTAACATCGTACGGGTCTTCTTGGTATTCCGGGAACTTGGTAATCTCCGTCACCAACGCGCCACCAGGCCTCCACGGCTTGGCCACCGCGGGCTTCGTCTCCTCCGGCTTGCTCTTCTTCGGCGGCAGAGGCTTCGACAGCGCGTAGACTTTGGTGTAACCGTGCTCGGTCTCGTCAAAGTACTCCGTGTGGCGCACGGCGGCCCGAAACGGCGCCCCCATCTGACGAGCCGCGCTCTCCTTTTTCTTGAGCGTCTCCACGCGCTGGTTGCCCTCGTACGGATCTGAGACGTACTGCACCTCACCTGCCTGCCCAATCGTGAGGCCGGTGAAGCCGTACGTGCCCTTTTTGGGCCGATTCACGACGAAGTTCTTCTTGGTCGGCACCAACCCATCCTTGTCGGCACCCTTCAAAGGAGGCAGCTCTGCCTCGTGGCGAATCGGGTTCCTCTCGGAGAAGGTGCCGTAGTAGTCACCTTTGCTGCTGCTCTTGTGAGCGCGGTTGGTCGGACGGAAGGGCGGCTTTTCGGCACCGCCGGAGGCAGATTTGCCTGACGCACGGAAAGGACCAGTGAAGCCCGTGGACTGATACGGATCACCAGTGGAGAGCGACACGTACGGACCCGACGCGGAATCCAGCAAGTGCGGATGACGCTTGGCTGGCACTGTGAAGGGCTTGTCGCTGTGTGGCGGCTGCTTCTTCTCCGGCCTCTTGTCGTACTCGTCGCCCACAGACAGGTAGACGGGGGCACTAAGCATTGTTATTTACTTATGTAGATGTACTGTGGAGTTCAAATGCGGTGCGTTGATAGGGAAATGAGCGTGGCGGCGAAAGCAGAACGCACACGCTAGAAGTGATTCCTGAGGCTGAGCAAAAAAAAAAAAAAACCAAAGACGGAAAACAAAGGGCATGTGAGACAGAGTTGTCGTTGGGGGAAAGAGGAAATGACGCTACAATTGGGAACAGTCGAAGAATAAAACACTCTTCACGCAGTGAGGGAGAAGAGAGCACCTCGTGCGCGTCTACGCGCACGTGATAGTTCTTTATGGCTCATTGAAATACACGTAGTGCGCTAAGGCAGATAGAAATTTGAGTCGTAGCACATACTTTTCTGTGAAATACGGCATCACCAACACCAGCAACAGTAAACAAAAAAAGCACACACACACACACACACTTCCAGCATACGAAACAGGAGTATCTGATCCACGCATGCCTCACAACCCCGTGAACGCATCACATGTTCAAATGACCGTAGTCTTGATATGTATTCTTCCTTTTCACTTTCTCTTCTCATCGGTTTCCTCCTCCTCCTCTCGTGGTGCGAATGTGGTTGCCCATGGAGCTTGCATCGTCGGGAAGAGTGTTTCCCACTTTAGATACTGAGGAAACATGGGCGGCTGATCATCCCACCCCCATCGTGTTCGCAGGTGCTTGTAGAACAGCGTGCTCTCCGGATTGCAGTACATAAAGTACGCCAAGAAACCTAACAACAGAGCCCCGCGCGTATAGGCGTGCCACACAAACCGTTTTTCTGAACTTGTGCGCTCACGCGTCAAGGAAAACCAGTGCCATACACTAGTCCCTTTCTCCACATCACTGCGGCCCTTGAAGTGCGAGCTCATGGAGACTGATCCTGAGACACGCACCTAGCTGCCGTTCAAAGCAATAACAGTCAGGAGAGCGATTCGCTGATAGAGAGAGAGGTGGGGGGAGGAAGAAAAAAAAAAGGAAAATCAGTGGTGTTTGAATTGAAGTAACGAATCAATTCAAATGAGCCGATGGCTGGAGAGAGAGAGAGAGCACGGTGCACCATGATTTTCTTTGTCAGAATCAATCCCACACGGAGCGTTCTTGTGCTCTTTCTCCTTTTCTCCCCACCCAAAGAAGACAACCTCGTGCTGTGCCTGCAAAGACGTGTGTATTGGTGCTTTCAATCTGCCATGCTACTTCCACCAGATTTGCAATGTGTGACTGGGTTCCTTCTGTCTTTTTTTTTTGACGTTTTTATCGTTAAGATTTTGGTTTTAATGCACTTGTTGCATCGACAGCATTGCAATGAAAGATGAGGAAAAAATGGGAAGCGCTTATACGGGTGAGGGAGAGAGACAGAGACAGAGACTACGTTACTGCGCGTGCGTGCGTGAGAGGCCTATTCCTTTCGTTTTTCTTGGTAGCAAATGTGATTGAACGTTTGGGCGTGCTGGGGCTTGTGGAACTGTGTGCGGCACTGAAGCCCGTACCAGCAGTTGGAGCGTTTGGTAACGTTCTCTGGCAGCGCGTCGCGTGGAATATCACGGCGGTAGTGGAACAAGAGCGCGGCGAAGGTGCTGCTGGCACAGCGATCACACATCGGCGAGATGCCCTCGATTGGCCCACTGATGCTCGTCAGGTCAGGCTTCCACGTCCCATCGCGCAGCTTTGCGAGGCACGTTGCCCACACCTCAGCAGCTGTTTTCGTGTTGCTCGCCATGTAATTTGTCAGGATCATCTGCTCAGTTACATTTCCACCAAACGTGTTCGATGGAATGGCGTCAAATGCGTACGACTCCAACGCTTGGAAGCGCCGTGCAACGCCCTGTGCTGGACAGCCGCCTTCCGGAGCAAAGTACAAGTTGCAGTACGGCGCGCTGCAGAGCCAGCACCGCTGCGCACGCCCACACAGGGGGCGTTCTGGAAAAGCGCGGGCACACGCTCGGCAGGACAAGTGTGGTCCTCCAGCGGCGCACTGAAAGCCGTCGACGGTGGAGGGCGCCACGCACTGCACGCACCGAGCCCCCGTCACGCCTTGAGGGTTGGGGCCGTTGGCGTGGAACATGACGTTGTGGTGCCGCAGCGGTCCGGCCGCCACGCCCACGTCATCCTCGCTGTCATTGCCCTCGTCATCCTCGTCATCGCTGTTCCAATCGTCATCACTGCCGCCGCCGTGGTGTGCGTCGCGTCCTCGCTTGATCCCCGCAATGATCTTCCCTCCGGGCGGAATGTCATCCGCGGCCTCGAGCGTGCGCAATTCCTCTTCGCTGCGACGACGCTGAGGCTCAGCCGCTAGGAGCTGTTCGACACAGTTTTGAATCTTGTGCGTTGGGCGAACTTCCTCAATGGGCTTGCGGCATTCCACGCACTCCTTGTGGCCCTCGCGCAGCCACTGACTGATGCAGGAGGCACACACGACGTGCATGCACGGTAGCATGCTGCACGGTCTGACGTAGATGGCGCGACACACCGGGCACGTCAGCTCCTCCACAAGCTTAGAAACGCTGGTTTCAGCACGGAGGCGCTGCAGCATGTACTCAACCTGCTCCACATCCGTCGCAGAGGAGGTAGTCGCTGGCAGGGGCTTGGTCAGCGCGATGGTGTCACCGTCTTGGAGGTGTACGTCTTCCTCCTTGGTCAAGCGCCTGCCATTGACGAAGGTACCATTCGTGGATATGTCCTTGATGTAGATGGCCATCGAGGCGGGATCCAGACGAATTTCACAGTGCCGAGACGACAGCTTGGGGGCGTCGTTGATGCGGTATGGTGCGTTCAAGTCCTTGCCCCGACCGAGGACAAGCTTTACGTCACCGACATTGACAGGTATCGCCTCGCGGTGTGACTGCACAGGAACCAGCTTCGCCACAACCTGCTCCACAGGTGGGGCGGCGAGATTGAAGAGGTCATCTACATCCGGCGACAGCACAGGCGTACGTGGCTCTTCCGGCGTGAGCGTGCCGGACATTTTGAAGAAAGAGAGAGAGGGAGCAAAAAAAAAAAATGGGCTCGTCACAACAGAGAGAGGAAGAGACAACAAGAACACCACACGCTGCACAGACGATAGTCAACAGCAAGGCAATATGAGAGGAAGAGAAACGAAGAGAATGAGAGAGTGTGTGCGTGTGTGGTGCAAGGGCTTCACGATTTGCTCATTCTGTTGAACGGTGAGATACGGTGACACGCACAAAGACTACAAAACGACGTCTCAGAGGAAACATCAACGGGCATTTGAACCGATCATTGGCACATCACACGTTGTAGAGAATAAGGCATGTGTGTGTGTGTGGGGGGGGGGGGGGGGGGCGGCTGGTGAGAGTGAGAAGTGAGATCACGACTTCCTCCCTTTTTGGTTGGGCTGGGGGAAAAAGTGCTCGGCATTCACACACACACACATCACTCCAGGACACATATTTGTGATGTCCCCCTCTCTGCTGCGTGTGCGTCATCACACAGGTTTGAGCTCCGACCGCCATTGACAGGTCACATTGTTTTGTTTTGCTGTCTCAATCTCTAGCCGTAAACTGCAGCACCGTGCAAATGTGTTGGTACGGCCGCGGGGCCTCTACACACACACACATACATGTATACTCGCATGCACGTCGAAGAAACCTAACAGGAAAAAAGTGCTTGAAGGAGGAGGAGAAGTGACAGCTCAGCAGAAAGGAGGAGAAGCGGGCCTTGGGGGGGGGGGGGGGGAGCTCCACGAGGAAGCTCGAGTGTCATACAAGCCACCTCAGCACGTCTCTCTCTTTCTCTTTCTCTTTTGCTTTGGCTGATGTCCTCATGCGTTACAGAGACGCACTCTACAATTGGCGAGAAATCTCAATGAAGAAGAAAAGAAGAAGAATCAAACAAAAAACCGAAGAGGAAAAAGAATGGTAGACACCAATACGAATGAATGGGAAGATGCTGATGTATAAAATAACAAAAGAAGAAAACGATCAACCAAACAGAATAAAGAAAGAAAAAATGCAACAGTAATCGGCAAGGAAAAACACATATACAGACAAGCGAGCACACTGGCATCACAAACAATGCCACGCAACCACTTGTGTCGGGAGTGATCAAGATGTCGCGAGAAGGGGCGGTTAGGAAGGAGTCGTAGGCATTTGCGGCATGTGGATGGAGAAAGCAACGAGAACACCTGGACTGTCTCTTCGGGTCGTTGGCGGTAGCTGTCACACAGAAACGTACTTCACCTTTCGTGTGCGCGTATTTGTCTGCGTCGCCTCACGCTCTTATCCCAACGCGCACACATACACACATGGACACATACATGCACCTTCGTTCACGGACAGTCTTCATCGTTTCCCCTGTTTCATTTTTTTTCTTTCTTTCTTTCTACAGCTCGTCCGCGTACTTGTCGGCACCAGCAGCGGGCAGCGATCGGCTGGCCACCTGCTGCTGCTCCTGCTGCTGCGCGAGGAGACCGTCCGTGTCGCGAATGAAGAAGCGCTGGTCAAGAGGCATGTGTGTCTTCTCCTCAGCGGGGTTGACGATGCTGCCAAAGGGCATCTGAGCCACGGGGCGCCACGACTTGGGAATGGCGAACATCTTGTGCACATGGGGCTCGATAAGACCCGAGTAGTGCTGCAGACTAGCGCCACACCCAGCCTCACTCAGGGCAGTCCAGACGGCAAGTTGCGCCGCGGCGTTCCCTTGCGCTGAAACGTGCGCAAAGTACGTGGGATTGCCCTCGGCTTCGTGAGGGTAGGCCGCCTGGAGCTTCTCTACCACGGTGGTGTCCTCGAAGAAGAGAACAGTGCCGGCACCTGCCTTGAAGCAGTTCTTGATCTTCTGGTTGCCCTCCGCAGCCTTTTCCTTGCTGGTGACCTTGGAGACGGCGAACATCGTCATGTCCCAAAACTCGTCGTGATCGTCGTTGAAGGCGATCACGACGCGTGCGGCCTGGGCACCATGCGGGGACGCAGCGCAACGGACAGCAGCCTTGATGATCTCTGTTACCTCGTCCTGAGAGAGGGCGATGTCCTTGCCGAGCGCGTAAATGGAACGGCGATTGGCGAAAGCCTGGACGAGCTGGGCGGTGGAAGCAGACATGTCGAGTCGATGTGGGATGCGCGCACTGCTGAATGGATGATGTGTAATTTTTTTCTGCCTTGCGTGGATGAAACTTGAGGTGGTCAAGCAGGGAATAGATAGATAAATGTGTGTGTGCGTGTGAATCAGAGTGTGGGAGTGGAATGAGAGATGGAAAAGCGATGAAAGACAGACAACACGATAACACACAGAACATGGAGAAAGAGACCCCCGGCAGATGACCGCACATTTGAGGGGATCCAGGATCGCGTAGCTAGGACGTTGTCCGGTGCAAAGACTCGATCACGTTTTTTTTTCTTACCATTGACATAATAAATAATTCAGTGTAAACCACGAAAAGAGGAAGAGGGGGGGGGGGCAATAAACATGTTTGCGAGCAAACCGTGAATCAATAAGTAATAAAACTAAACAAAATGAAAAGAAAGAATTTGTGGTGCCGAAGTGCAGAAAGAACCGTCTCCAACAGCGCCATTATTATTCCACATTTCCTTCTCTATTCTGCCATGATGTCAGCATTTAGATCTTCAGCTGTGCGCTCATCGTATCCGAAGCGCGTGGAGGCGTAGAGAGTCGGGGAAAAGTAGAAATCCAGGCGTGACGCCAACCCACCTACAGCTTGCTCGTGCCGCACACTTTGAAGCGGCACTCGTCATCGATGCACGTCTTGGCTTCAGNCGTCTTCGATCGTGGTCTTGGCGTCAGCCGGCTTTTCGATGGAGCCGAAGGGCATCTGCGCAATGAGTTTCCAGTCAGCGGGAATGTCGAACTGAGCGCGGAGGCGGTCTTCGATCAGCTCGTTGTAGTGCTGCAGTGACGCGCCAACAGACTCCGTGCTCAGAGCGGTCCACACGGCGAACTGCGCGATCGCGGACGAGTGCTGAGACCAGATCGGGAAGTTCGCAGCGTACGCGGGGAACTGCTCCTGCTGGCTCTTAATGGCAGCCGTGTCCTCGTAGAACAGGACTGTGCCGGCACCGCTGGCGAAGCAGCCGTCAACCTTGGCGAAGCTGGCCTTGAGCTGCTCTTCGGGGAGCTTCAGCGCGGTCATGGCGTCCTTCACCGCTTGCCACACCTTCTGGCTTTCCTCGCCATACAGAATCACCACACGGGAGCTCTGAATGTTGAAGGAGGAGGCCAACTCACGAATGGCACTCTTGATGATCGCAGTCACTTTTGCCTTGGTGAGGTGCGGCGTGTGCGCAGCGCGTTCATGGTTGGCACCAGAGATGAATTGTGGGAAAGTGCCAGTCACAATAAGGCAACTTGTGCACTTGTTTTTTGTTGTTGTTGTTGCTGTTGCTGTTGTTGTCGGCGATGATGAATGCATCAAGGGAGAGAGAAGCGCAGTATGGTGTTTACGAATGGGGGGGGGGGGGGAGGGGCACGCAAAGACAATATTCTTCACAAATCTGATTGAAGAGTTGATCAACGCCTCAAAGACTAGAAAGTATCGACGATGGAGAGCTGGGGGGGGGGGGGGGGTTGTGATGCCTTCAAGAACATGGGAGCCTCTCCCATCAGAGATACCGCCGAGCTTTCGTGAAAATCATGTTCTTTACATTCTTCGTGGTGATAGTAGAACCCTTAACCCATCCAAATCACTTTGTTTTGATTTTTTTTCCGTGTTGTGCCGGCTAATTACCTTTATTTTCCCATCCGAAGCGGAACCATGAGTGCCCTCCTGCCATTCTTGTTTCACATGCTCCGGTAGACACAACGAACAATAATAACAATAATAATAATAATAATAATCAAAAAAAAAAAAAGAGAGAGAGAGAAAGAAAAGTTGCAATCGAAACCAGACACACATTCAAGAGGCTCCGAAGAGAAGGGCCGTGTCATTATTGACAGAACATGGACGACGTCACCGTACGCCCGAACCACTCCACCACGTCGCAGCTGTTGTGCTTGAGTTAAGAAGAAAAAAAAAACGCGACGAGCCAGGGGCTGCGGCTACATGAGCGACCACATAAACAGGACATAGCACAGGGGTGCCTCAACTGAGACAGCTCTGACATCTACGTCTTCCACTGTTCCTCACTCTTGACGCACGTGTTAGCGCGACGCTAACCGTGAAAGTAATAATGAAAGTTGGCATCGCATGCGAAAAAAAAAAAGGAGAAAATAAAATCAGCGGTGCATATTTTTATACGATGCACGCATTAATAATAATAGTAAAAAAAGAAGAGAGAGAGAGAGAAAAATATGAAAGACATCTTTGCCCATCGGGAATTTTTCACGCGTGTAAGTTGTGGGGGCACTCGCTCTACTCGCCGCGGACAATGAAACGCTTTTCGTCTTCGATCGTGGTCTTGGCGTCAGCCGGCTTTTCGATGGAGCCGAAGGGCATCTGCGCAATGAGTTTCCAGTCAGCGGGAATGTCGAACTGAGCGCGGAGGCGGTCTTCGATCAGCTCGTTGTAGTGCTGCAGTGACGCGCCAACAGACTCCGTGCTCAGAGCGGTCCACACGGCGAACTGCGCGATCGCGGACGAGTGCTGAGACCAGATCGGGAAGTTCGCAGCGTACGCGGGGAACTGCTCCTGCTGGCTCTTAATGGCAGCCGTGTCCTCGTAGAACAGGACTGTGCCGGCACCGCTGGCGAAGCAGCCGTCAACCTTGGCGAAGCTGGCCTTGAGCTGCTCTTCGGGGAGCTTCAGCGCGGTCATGGCGTCCTTCACCGCTTGCCACACCTTCTGGCTTTCCTCGCCATACAGAATCACCACACGGGAGCTCTGAATGTTGAAGGAGGAGGGCAGAATTCGGACTGTATCCTTGATGAGCTTCGTAATCTCAGGTTTGGCCTTGGGCAGCTTGTTTCCGAGGTTGTAGATCGAGCGGCGGCCGGCGATGGTCTGAAGGAGCTGGGCAGACATTGTCAATTTATCAGAGAAAAATTGTAGATGAAGGGTGTTGGCGGGGAGCGAAGGATATCTTTGTTAGCGGTATAGGCGTGTGCTTGTGAAAAAGAACAGTAAAAAGGAGAGAAGAGGGCGAGAGAACTAGTGGGATGGTGTCGAAAGAGTAGCATCACACAAGTGGGAAGAGGGCATATAAAAGCAACAAGAGGCACAATGTAGGCATGGGGGTACGGCACACAGTTTGCACACAGGACGACCTCTCCCTCAACAACGGCATGTCCGTGGGCGTTGAGTCCTCCACAAGTCTGCGTTGCCATTTTTGATGCGAGGCGGGCACCCGAGGCAGTGGCCCGCAGACTGTAACGTGAATTTGTATTGCTATTACTGCTTTTTTTTTTTTTTTGACACCCAAGAGGTTGGTGAGGGTGAAAGCAAATGTACAAGAGAACATAAATATAGAAAAAACTGCTCACGCACATCACGAAGACTGCCGATGGGGATTCAGCTTGACGACGCGAGCCTTCGCAATCTCACGGACAGAGGGAGGGGCGATGGAGAAGTCACTCGCCGCAGGTAGACTCGCGATGCTGCTGGAGCTGGCGTTGTGGCGATGCGCAGGGCCTGTGGCCTGAGAGTCCTCCGCGGCGGACGTGTCGCGCTGGCGCTGCAGCCGACGGACCTGGCGCGTGTAGAAGCGCCGAGCTTCCATCAAGCTCTCAATGCGATTGCTAAACTCCTCACACTGTTGATTCGACTCTGCGACGATGCGCAAGAATGGCTGCAGTTCTGTCAGCCGCTCCTGTGTCGCGGTGTGTTGGGCGATTAGGTTAATGTCGGTGGGGTCAGCGGCCATCTGCTGCTCGAGGTGTGCGGCCTGTTGCCGCAGCTGCTCAATCGGCTTCTCCCAACGAAGGGCCTCGGAGCGTGTTTCTTCGATCGTCTCCCTGTAGGCGAGGAGCTCCGCGAGCTCCCGCTCCAAGTGTTCCAGTCGCGCCACCGATGTGTTAATCTCAGTTTGAATATCGTTGGGCTCTTCAGCGGTCTGTGCGGACGGCGCCAGCTGAGAGTTTCGGCGCGGATGAGCATGTACAGTAGGTGGCGCTGCCGCCCGCCCTCGACTGGGGCCAGCGCTGGCCGTAGAGCTCGGCAGCGCTGGTGGCGTGGCACCGTTCACACGGGCAACTGCAGAAGCCCGTGTTGCGCCGACGGCTGCGCTGCTGGACCGCGTCGCGGCGGCGTAGCCTGGCACCTTGCTCCGCACCCGGACAATTTCTTCTTCGCGCCGGTGAAGCTGAGCCTCGAGTTTGCCGCGCTGCTCCTCCGCGTCGCGGAGCTGGCGTTGAAGCTGCTGAATCTCACTGCTGTGTGTCACGGACACCTCGCTGGCCTTGCGCTGCTGCTGGCGGGCATTCGTCCGCTGACGCTGCACCTCATCACGGAGGTCGTCAACTTTGGCCTGTAAGGCCTTCATGCGCTCAATATCGTTCTGCCTCGTGTTCATCTCGCGCTCGGCCTGAGCAGCACGGCGCGCGTAATCGGCCGCCTTCTGCTCCGCACCCTGGAGCCGAGTGCGGTACTCTTCGCGCAGCCGCTGCAGTTCCGCCTCCTTTTGTTGGCGCGCCGCCTCGGACTGCTCGAGCCGTATCTCCGCGAGCCGCAGTTCTTCAGTGATCGTGTCGCGCTCCTCGACGGCCTCCTCCTTACCACGTGCGTAGCCAGAGATGCGCTTGGCGGTCTCTTCATTTTGCCGCTCAAGGTGCGCAATCGTGAGACGACCGCGCTCCGCACCGGACGCGTCAAGTGCGTCCTCCCCAACAGGCGGGGACATGAACGAGCATGAACGTCCGCGACCCTGGCGCGACTCGGAGACCGCGCGTGGCCGATCTACCTCCGCCTTCCGTGCTTGGCGGGTGCCTGCGAGTGCGTCGCGGTGCAGTGGTGCGGGGGCGGTCACTGTCTCCAGTCGCTCCTCGAGCACCTTGCGCTTCTCCACTTCCACCATGGTTGTGTATTCGGCGTTGAACAGGTCTTCTTTCAGGCGCCGGGTTAGGTTGCGCTCCGTCGCCAGCTCGGCGCGCACCGCGTCCAGCTCTGCGCGAAGCATCGCTTCCATGCTGGTAGGCGCGGCTTGGTTTCCAGTGCTCGCAGAAGCCTGCCCGCCTGCGACTGTGAGTGCTGAGGAGGACGGCGGTGGGGCGGCTGCGGCCAGGGCGGCTGACAGCTGTGCCTTGAGCACCTCAATGTCCTGGTGCAGTGTCGCCACCGTGCGCGCGGCCTCGTCAGGTGAAAAGATCGCCGCGACGACGAACTGGGGTCGTGTTTTGATTGCCTTGACGCGATCGGCGTACTTGAGGGTGTTGAGAGACTCCTCGAAGGAGGCGCTGATTGGCGACACGCACGCCACCATGGCCGTGCGGGAGTTGCCGCCGAGCATGGGCTGCAGCACGCGCGTGAGCTTGGAGGCACGGTACGGCACGTGCGGTCGTCGTTCGCAGAGCGCCACTATCACGTTGCCCAGGGCGAGAAGTCCGCTGTTGATGCTGATCCCTTCACGCAGACGGCCCGCCACGTTGATGCCGGGTGCACCAGACACAGAGCCCAGCTCGCTGGGGCTCCCTGTGGAACCGCCACCATTGCTACCGCCGGCACCCGCGCCGAGGCCGAGTGACTTTTTGAAGCGCTCACTCCCCGCAAGATCAACGAAGGAGCACTTTGAGGTGATGCCTTTGCGGCTGAGAACAAGCGTAACGATGCAGTGCGATCGTGAGCTGTACGCGTTCATCAGAGTAGAGGCAGTCTTGCGTTTGCTCGTGGCGTAGTCGACGAGATTCAGCAGCTCTTCTTCTGTTGCGACGCTCCGCTCGGTCAGGTTGGACACGTACACCCCTCCTTTGGGGTCTTCACGGAGTTGGAGTGCCGTCGATGGCGAGGACGATGACCCCGCGGGGGAAGAGCTGGCACTGTCGTTCAGCGAGGTCGGCGAGGCCGTTGACGGGCCTGTCTTGCCACTGAGAGTTCCGAACAGGTCCACGAGGGTTTCGTTGTAGATCTCCAGCGCTGACACCGTTAGCAAGGGCGGTGGCGCCTCGCCATTGGCGTCTTCGCAAATCCGGCAAAAGACTTCCTGGATGACGTCTGAGGACAGTGTACTCATCGTGAACGTTTTGCCGGCGCCTGTCTGTCCGTAGGCAATGGTGGAAGCGTTGTACCCACCGAGGAATGTGTCCGCCAAAGGCTGGCCAATGCACACATAGACATCATCCGAGGTGGCCTGCTGGTCAAAGACGTTGTCGAACGCGAAGTAGCGGTCCTCGCCAACACGCAGCTGATTGCCTGAGACGGAGATGCAGGTCGAAGTGGACTCGTTGGGGAGGATTGGCCGCACCCGCACGGCAACGCGGATGCTCTCCGTCATGCGGCACTGTCTGCAGCAGGGCTCTAAGGGGGATGCAGAGAGAGAGGGAGAGAGAGAGAGATTACGTCAGATAGAAAAAAAAAAACACGGAGACGTGCTTACATATAGAAGGACTGCACCGAAAAAGAGACAGACAGAGAGAGAGAGAGACGAGTCAGTGAGGGCAAAAGGACAACACTCTACGTACATGTGAGAAGAGAACGGTCAAAAGAGCAGAAATATCTCGTCCAACACGAGTAGCTGCGCCGGGTAACCTCGTGGCTATCGATATATTTACTAATTTCAGGTTTCTGCTTCTCTCTGTTTTGGCCTCGGCCCCTTCAACCGCCTGTCGACGGACACAAGCACTAGCGAAGCACGTGTAGTGGAATGTTAAAATGCAACGTCAGTTTTTTTTTTTTTCATTGTGCTTTGCTTTTTTGTTTTGTGGTGACAGATAGGCGCAGGTGTGCGTGGTGATTGTACTAGAACTCTTCCAAGGCGGCACGTTGTCGCGATAACATGGCCGCCACGGGGCTTCCTTCGATCATCACAGATGGGCGTATCATCCGAGGTGGCGCGGGCACGGGGCGAAAAGGAAGATCTGCGTACGTGCTGGTGTTGGCACTGGTACTGCGGTCGTGGCTCTGTGAGGCTGTGCGATGATGCACTCGGAAGCTCTCTTCTGAAGACGCTACCGCCAACGCACTTTCCACATCTTGACCATCTTCGTACTCCGCCTCCTCCTCTTCCTCCTCTTCCTCCTCTTCCTCCGCGCGACGATGGCCCTGACTGGCGTGACTGGCCGAAGCCGGGTGATCAAGCAGTGTGCGCCACGTCTCGTACGACCCGCCGAGAGAAAAACTGTTGTGAGGCTCTACCGGCGTGGTGGTGCCGTGGCGAGCCCGACTCTCGTCCTCCTCCTCTCCCTCATCGCGGTTGTCCCTGTGGTGTGGCTCCCACCAGTGCGCGACTTCCTCCCGGCGGCGGCGAGCTTCTTCTTGACGTGCGAGGAAGGAGGATACGCCTGGGGCGTCTCGACGCCGCGATCGCTCCCGCGGCAGGGGGAACACTGGGTCGACGTGCGGCCGAAATGGGTACTTGGCCGCCTCCTGCTCCTCTCTCTCCGCGCGTGCCTCAGCCAGCTTGGCCTCGCGCTGCTGTGCCCACAGTTCAGTGCGATCGACGAGGGACGCGTCGGGGCCGCCGACCTGCCGCCGTGGGGGCCGCCCCGCCTTTGGTGCGAAGGTGCACTCTTGACGCTCTTCGGCGTCACGCGTGAGTCGCCGGCGCTGCACCGCCTCTTCCTTGCTTCGTTGCGCACGATCCCACAGCAGGGAGCGGGCCTCGTCAGGATTGCGGGCGCGACCGTCCGCACGCAGCTGCCCCACCTGCTTTTGCCAGAGCAGCTCGGATTTTGGGTTCACCTGGGGGTGGTAGGTGTAGGCAGACGCCTCTTCCAGGTCGCGTGGGGTGACGACGGGCTTAGCGTACTTGCGTGACGCGTTGTGAGCAGCGGCCGTGCTGTGCAGCCGCGAGGTGGGGCTCTTGTCACCCTCACCGTCTTTCTTTTTCCCGTCCAGAATGCGGCGCGTCCCGGAGGAGAGCGTGGGCCGCCACGAGGGCACCTCCACGTCGTCTTTGCGATAGCGTGATTGCTTGGCGACGTTGGCGTAAAGCCTGCCATGCACGTCGGGGTCAACACCTCGCATGGTCACGTCGTCGTAATAGAGCTGTGAGAGCTCCTGGGAGGCGGGGGAGATGGAGGGCCGGAAGGTGCAGTGCAGCGCCGTCTCATCGAAAAGATTCGCCGCCGTGGCGTCAGGGCGGCGATAGAGCCGCTCCACAACGCTCCCAGACGTGTCTGGCGAGGCCTTCAGCTGCGCGGCGTGCTGCGAGAGGCTAGGCTCGAAGGGTCGCGTGGGCACCACCAGTCGGTCGTCCATGCAGGATGTGTTGGCGCTGCGCCGGGAGACCTGCTCCTGTGCGGCAGCATACAAGCGCTGCTGTCGCTGCTGTTCGCGCCAAATGAGGAGGTCCTCGACGGGGATTGTGCCCGGCCGCTCCATCGCGGCCTTCTCGTGGGCGTAGGCTGTGATGGTCGGCACGCCGGTCACCTCTCGAAACACCTCGGCTTGCTTGCGCGCTTCGAGCACACGCAGTCGAGCCTCGCGCTGCACTTGCCACGCGTCATTGGCTTCAACGGTCCCAGGGCGTTGCAGCGATGCGGCGTAGGCGCTGACTTGCGGGGTGAAGGTGTATTGTGCCTCCGCCGCTTCACGTTCCCGCTCTTTCGCCGCTCGCGTGGCCGCGTCTCGTTCCAGCTTCTTGCTGTGCAGATGATGTAGACGCTGATCGATGGGCTCGCTGCGCCTGACGTGGGACGTCTTCTCCAGCACATAGGCACGCTGTGTTAGAGTGGGCTTGAAGGTCAGCTCCTTGTCCTCCTTGAGCTGCTTCTGTCGGCGAAGCAACTCAATGTGTTCATCGTAGTGCTTTCCAACGCGCTGCAAATAGTCCACAAGTGCGTCACCGGACGCTGCGTCGGGTGATGATCTCGCAACTAGAGCAGTATTGCTCATGATGGGTGCGCCACGCTCTCAACGCTGGTTTCTAAAAATGATGTCTAAAAATAAAAAATAAAACAAAAAACACTGTGCAGTGTTCCTGTGCAGAGGAAACTGAGAGAAAAAGTGATGCGCGTTCGTGCCACTGGGTATGTCGCGAGGTTGTGGCTTTCACTGTTGGTATTGATTTTGCCTGCGCCTCCCAAGCTGTTCAGAGAGTCGGAAAGTGAAGAAAAAAAAAAGAAAAGAGGTAACCAATCAATTGTGTCGTGGTGGATGAGTTCAGAAGAAAGCGTGGATGCTCATGAAGGTACAGAGAATGCAACGGGTGCCGCGACGGCGGCACTGCGGTCACATGCCTGCAAGCGGGACACCGCAGAAAGCAATGGCACCGACACGGCTTTTGTCAGTGATGGCATCGATCACGCCACCCCGGTTGCCATATTTATGACGCCGTGACACGGGCTCTGCTGAGCCATTCCTGAGAGAGTCATTCTCAGAATGCGTCTGCAGTCCAGTCCATCGACGTAACGTATGTCTGATGTGACGCGTAAACACGCTCGTAGTGATGTCGTCTTTGATGGTCAGGAACACTTGACGTGTTCGTATTCACACACAAGTGAGGAGCTGTGAATTTCTGAATAACAAACAAAAGGAACATAACGCAAAAAAAAAAAAAAACTGTTAGAGAAAAAAAACTGGCAAGAAGAACCGTCGTCACACTACAAGATCAGCGGTGTAGGCGAATATCTTCTTCCATTTCCTTCTGAAGGCGCTGGCGGCGCAGCTGCGCCTCTTCAAGCGCCTCGAAGGTCTGCACGATTGGGATCGCCAGCGTTCGGTATCGGTCTTCTGCGCGGTTCACGCCAACGCGGCACGCGCGGTAGACGCCGTACACAAGCCCGCACACGGTGAGAAAGAGCAAGTATACTAACATGTTGCTGATTGCATTTTTACTGCGCAACTTCATTTGAAGTTTGAATAACTTCCACGCATACACGCGGCGACTGATCGCCAACCTGGTACGCTTGATTGGATGAAAAAACGAGAGCGCCTGCGCCTGGGCATCCACCTCGGTGAGGCCCTTGTGGTACTTGAGCAGCTCCATGCCATACTTGAGGCTCTGCTCCAGGCCGCTGACGGAGATGCTGCGCTGCATCATCTCACCCGGCTCACCTGTCTTGAGGAGACGTCGATAGAGCGAGTGCAACGTGGACTGCGTGTTGGCTGTCACAGGGACAGATGTGGTGCGCGTCGAAGGGTTTGCGGCAGAACCAGGAGAGGAGGAGGCCGCCGCCGCACCGGCCGCCCCCACTGAGGCAGCACAAAACTGGCGTGCGCAATGCCGAAACATGCGTAGATACCTGAGCAACCGTGTGTGTGTGTGTGCGTGTGGTGATATGTGGCGTCTGTGTGAGTGGGAGAAGGGATCAGCAAAAGCCGCGGTGAACAACAGCTGGAAAGGAAGAATCCAACTAGACAATTAGAGCGAGTAAGGGGGGGGGGGGGGGGAGATCGGCGGAGGGATCAGTGCAATCATGTGGGAGAAAAGAGGAAATACTATCAGTAGAGAAAAAGTGAAGGAAATAAACAAGAACCAGCAAGGCTGTGCGAGCTGCTTGGCGCGCCCATCGGCTTGGCTCCCTGTCGCGGGGGAGCCAGTGATGCGATTTTTTGCACCTACTCTCTCTCTCTCTGTTTCCATTTGTGGCGGAGAAGGGCGACACGCTGAGCTGTGTTGCCCGTTGCAACATTCCTTTCGCGGTCGCTACTCGGCGGCCACTCCATAGCATGCCGCGCACATACACAATGTAGTAGTCTCGACTCGGACTCCCTCTCTTACTTTTGACAGCACATGTCCACAGATGCATCTGTGCACATGCGCTCAGACTCGATCGTATTACGTGCACCTTTTTTTTTGAATTTCTAATGGTGCGTTCAAAACGCACAAACAAGCGCATCTCAGCGATAACATGATACAAAGTTCTTGGGTGTACAGAAGCTCTCTCTCTCTCTCTCACACACGCACACATATACGCGCTCAGAATAAAACGACGCTTTCTTCCATGCGCCACGTGTCAAGCACGCTTCTGAAGATCAAAATGGTGTTATCTTTCAGATGTATTCTCTCTCTTCTCTAAACAAAACGAAAAAAAAACAATCAAAATGGGAACTGTCATGCGTCATGATGCATTCAGTAATAACAGAGAGAGAGACAGATAAATCTAGGAAGTCTCGTGACTCAGAAAGCCTTTGTTCCCGGGTTGGTCGCCACGCAGGAAGAGCAGAACTAATCAGTTTCAACAAAATGACGCATCACAATCAGCAAAAAGAACAAAAAAAATGAAGGATGAAGATAATGATAAAATAAAACAGAAAAGGGTAAGGAGATTGAGACGTGCACACACAAAAAGGGAAAAAAAATATCACACTCCAATATTCTTCTTCTGACCCTTGCGTTCGTTCCTCTAGGTGTGCACACGTCTCTTTGCCTTTCTTTTTGTTTGTTGTTGTTGGTGTTCGAATTTCCTTTTGTAGTCTCTAGTAGCCTGGGTCGCGTGAGTAGGAGCGGCCAGCAATGTTGGTGCGCATGTTCCCAAGGAAGCTCGTCGCCTCTGAGAGAAGCTTGTTTTCGCGCTGCTCGAGGCTGTCACGCTGTTCACGCAAACGCAGTTCTTGCTCAATAAGTGTGCGTTCATGCTGCGCCACGAGATCGCGCTGCTTTTTGTGGTCGTCAAGCTCTTCCTCCTTCGCCTTGGCTGCCTTCTCACGGTCGTCGAGGTCCTGCCGGGCACGGTCGAGATCGCGTGCCTTCTGCGCCACCTTGTCCTTCGCGTCCTTCACCGCCTTCTCGTTGGCGTCGCGGCGGCGAGCGGCCTCATCGGCATCGCGGCCCGCATCCTTGCCTAGGCTGTCGAGCTCCTTCAGGCCCTGCTCAGCCTGCGCCACGGCGCGATCGGCCGCACGCACGGCATCCTCCGCGCGCGGGATCTCTTTGGCAATGGCGTCCGCCTCCAGTGCGGCGTCGTTCTCCTGGTTCTTGGCCTCGTCGGCCTCCTGCGCCGCCTGCTCAGCCGCTTCGTGTGCCCTGTCCGCAGCGCGCATCGCATCCTCCAACGCTTTTTGAAGCTGGCGCACCTTCTCATCGGCCTGCTCAGCGTCTGTCGCCAGCGCACCCGCACGGCGATCGAGCTTATCCGCGTCACGGGCGATGTCCTGAAGGCTCTTTCGTGCGTCCTTCTCGCGATCCTTGACATCGGCCAGCTCCTTTTCGCGGTCCTTCTTGTCCTTCACCGCGCGATCCTTCTCCTTGCGGGCTTCGTCCATGTCGCGCGCGAGGTCCTTCATGCGCTCCATGCGGTCCTGCAGCTCGTCCTCGGCGGCGCGGACTTGGTTCTGGGCGGCGGCTACTTCCGCTTCGCCGGCGTCAAGAGCGCGCTCCGCTTGGTCAAGCACACCCTCAGCCTTGCTGACAGCCTCGCGCTCAGCCTGGATCTCCTTGTTCAGCTGCTCCTCCTCCCAGAACGCCTTGGAGCGGAAGAAGAGGCAGTCCGTCATGATGGGGTAAAGACGTGCGAAACGCTCAAACTCCGAGTACGAGATGCGGCCGTCGCGGTTGATGTCGGCGCGGTCAAACAGGTCCTCCACCGTGGCGGAGGAGAAGTCGAGGCCCATGGAGCGGAAACCCTGCTTCAAGTCCTCCACCGTGAGCATGCGCGTGCCTTTGCTGTCGAACTCGCTGAACACCACACGGATCTTTTCGTCCTGCGAGGCGTCCACGCTCACCTTGGGCACCAGCGCGGTGGACGTCTGACCACGGCGGCCAGAGGAAGCGGGCTCACGACTGGCAGCGCCGCCCGTATAGGGTGCGAGTGCGCCGGCTGTGGAGGACGGGACCGCCGCCGCCACGGCACGGGAGCCAGATGACACGCTGTTTGTGCGGCGCGGCGTGCTGGAGACAGGCGACGTCGAGGGCTGAGGGGGCTTTGTTGCAGGGGGAATAGCCTTCTGTGTTTCCTTGTGCCACGGGTTCTCGGGCTGGAAGGCGTAGAGCTGCGCGTAGTCGATCAGCTGGCTCTCGCTGGTGAGGTCGACCCACTTGTTCTTGTCCTCATCGTAGACCTTGATCTTGGCGATGTGAAAGGTGTGTGGCGGGATGCTCTCTGGGCGAGTGTTGCTGATTTCAGTGGAGAAGGACGTTTCACATGCCTTGCTGATGTCCGACAAGGAGGGGCGACTTGGGAAGCTAAACTCAAAGTTTACCTTGTTGCCGAAAATGTCAGCAGCCACTTGCACAACGAACATGGTGGTGCCTGAAAAAGCGGAGGTGAGAGGAAGGAAACAAAGAAGAAAAATCAACGGGAGTTTCACAGGCGAAGCTTTGAGAAATGTGAGCTGGAACACTGAGAATGGCACACGGGTCGGGTGTGAAGAATGACAGAAATAAATTGAGATGGAGGGTAAGGAGGGCAGCCAAGGAGGGAGAGGGGGGGGGGGGCAGGAGGTGTGCTAGAACGGTGCGAGTATGTGGTGCTTCTCCCAAATAACAATGGGATTTTCACTCACAGAAGGACCCTCACATGACACGAGGGGAGATGTGGGTCAGCGTTGAAGGTGAGAGAGCACCACAATGATGCCCAGAGACCGATGACTACGCGTCTCCACCAAGGCGGCAAAACAGCAAAAAAAAAGTTGAGAAAAGAGACCGCAAGCTCCAGACACGACGTAGCCACCCTTCCGCATCGGCTTCAATGAATGCGGGCACACAAATGCTATTTTTTTCTGCCTTTGTCTCGTCTTGTCAGTTTTAGTAGTGAAGGGAACCAATTTGTTGTCGGCAACTTGTCGTGCCACTCGGAATCGTCCCACACTGCGCAAGTAGCCAGGAGGGACGGCGAACCAAGGAGATTGGCTACACCAAGTAGCGTGTGACAAGAAAAAAGAAAACAAAAAGGAAAGTAAAAAAGGGAGAACGAAAGAGAGGAATAAACAACGACAATACATATATATATATATATATAACTATATATACTGACCGAAGAGACGTATAAAAGAAGAATGACAACAACGAGACACACTCAATGTCGTAGCAGCCCAATGTACTACCGACAGGACCATGGCTCTTGAGCACTGTGCAGCCGGACTCACTTGCACAACGCCGAACTCACCTACTTATCAGTGAACGGATCTCCACCGCATCGTTCACAAGTGCTCTGCTTTGGGGAGATGCTAATCAGTGTGAAGGAAAAGTGAGAAGCGTGAGCAGTAGCAACAAAGGCGGGGAAAAAAAAGTGACGCAAGCCGAAGTTTCACTAATACTCTGTTTCCTTACACTGATCGCTTGTTCTTGTAAGCTCGCTTAGCACAACGGAGCTGCCATGATTGCCGGCTCAGGGCAATCAAACAAACAAACAAAAAGGGTGTGGTGGCACTACAAAGCAAGTGATTGGGGTGACGAAAACAGTGCAAAACAACGTGCCAATTACGTGACACCGGTAGCATGTGCCAAATCAGGAAATCAAAAAGAGAGTGAAAAGCAAGTGACCCAGTGACGAGACCATCAATAAGAAAGCGAATTAAAGAAAAAGTGTTGAGATCTGGTATCAGTGATTTGGCCCTTGGAAACAATTTTGGAGAAACAGAAGATAAAGAAGGGTGTGGGGGGCTTCAAATAGTCAGGCGCACTGCACGCATTGAGAGCATACAACATGCCCCCCCGGCACATAGCGAGACAGAGAATAAGTATTCGTTTCACGCTTGTTTCTCAAAAGAAAAATCACACATTTCCCTTTTTTTCCCTTTTGAGGTGTTCTTGCACGGTATGAATCCACAAGAGCTTAGGGACAGCTGCGGCGTTCTCCACCCCTCAGCTGCGGCCCCCATGCCCGCCCGCACGCAAAATAAGCACACGAGCAATAATAATCACAACACGAATGATTATCGAAACATAAAAAAAAAAAGAGAAGGAAAAAAACAAAACAAAAAAAAGACCATGCACCAATTGAACATAACAGAAAAAAGTTCCAAACACGCGTGTGATACAGACGCTTTCCTGGGGTGATGGCTGTCGTACGAAGATGTGCAGTGGGCCTGGAAATAAGTAAACGTTGCGCACAAAAGTGATGTCACTATTGATCAAGCCTGCTAGAAAAAAGAGGAGATCAAATGTGCGGTAAGCAAACACACAGAAAACGTGTGATGAGAAGAGAACGGGAAAGAGAAAGAGAGGACAAAAGGAAAAAAAAAAAAGGTGGCCTAGCTCCATCAGTAACCCAGACTAGCGCACGTGTCGCAGGCTGGGAGGGAAAACATGATGGAGTGACGGCGTGCACAGGCACGACGGGGTTTAAGACACACACACAAAATGAAGCAAAGCAAGACAAGAAAAAAAGATGAATACAAAACGCAGCGGGAAATGAAAAAGAAAAAAAGAAAGCAATAGAGGAGAGAGATAACGACATTCATGCACGATAAATCTTTTTCTGCCCCGTCCCTCTTTCTTTCGTTCTTTCCCCTTGGTATAGTCAGCGCGAAAGAGCTCTACTCATTTCTCCTGACCGCTGATCTTGGCACTCCGTGTTAAAACAGAAAAGGAAAAGTTATGAAAATGAAAAATAAAAGATAGTCAAGGAGGCATGTAGTCTCTCCGATAACGTGTAAAGTAAGAAGTAAAAAAGGGGTGTGAAGAAAACAGAAAGAAAGAAAGAAAAAAGGTTAAAAGGCTTATTACGCCACACCAAAACTGTGTAGCACGTGTCGCGTCTAACAAAAAAAAAATGCACTGGTTGGACGCGAAAGTGCTACATTCACCAGTGACGCGTGAGATGGCAGGTCGTGCCGCCAACTCACGCGCTCTTGGGGCAAGTCAGTCAGGTGTGCGCCACACGCATTTATAGCCACCTTTGTCATCTCTTATTTGACCTCCATGATCATGATACCAATTATTATTATTGCACAGGTTACGTGCCTAGGTGTGCATGGATTATCCACAATACATATCCGGCAGTGAAGCGTGAGTACACGAAAAAAAAGCCCAATCGTGAAGACAATAAAAGGCACTCACTTTGCGAGGGGGAGAATAGAAACTTCAGAAGTGTAGGGCGGTAAAATAAGAAAGAAGCGAAACAATGAAAAAGGAAAAAAAAAGAAAAAAAAAACGGCGCTTGGGTGAGCGACACGCCCCGGCGCAACCTGCAATCCCGTGAGAAGCGCTGGCTCCGTCCGACGAACTCACTGAACAAAGTTCACGGGTGGCAGCACCACGTACACCACCTGTGGGGCTGTCTGCGGTGGCAGCGATCCCATCATGAGCGGGTTCCATTGCGGAAGGTACGGGCTGGCCATGGATGCACCAGGGTACGACCACTGAACGTGCGGGGACAAAGGGGTAGTCGCGGGGCCTTCAGACAG
Organism: Wallacemonas sp. 195SL; assembly: GCA_030849605.1. Lineage (NCBI taxonomy): Eukaryota > Euglenozoa > Kinetoplastea > Trypanosomatida > Trypanosomatidae > Wallacemonas > Wallacemonas sp. 195SL. Next base: position 37,721 of record JASANS010002442.1, on the reverse strand, counting down.
AAACGGCATGTTGTACACGGCAGGTGCGTCCATGCGTGTCTGCTGAGGTGGCTGGGTTTGCGCGGCGGTCGCGTTCTTCACATTCGGGCTCTGTGCACGGCGGTGAGTCTTGGGTGCGCTCAAGAGGGGGGTGGAGGCCGCCGTGTGCGCGCGACGGACTTGAATCTTGCTGCCGTCAACCATGCAGCCAATCATCGAAGCTTGCGCCACAGCAGCATCCTCCTCGCGTTGAAAGAGAACGAATCCGTAGCCCTTGCACACGTTTGTGCCTTTGCGGCACATCACCTTCGCAGATACAACGGGGCCAAACGGGGTGAATAGCTGGAGTAGTTTCGCATCTGTACAACTCTCAGGCAGAGACGCCACATACAGGTTGGAGCCCAGCTGCGGCATTGTCATTTCCTTCGGTGACGGTGGTGCGCTGCGCTCCTGCTCGCTCACGTGCGATGCGTTGCTCGGGTTCTGGGGCGACTGTGTGGCGCTGAGTCCGACGTCTTCGTGCTCGCTTAGCGTGAACACGTCGAAGTCGAGACCGAGCAGAGAAGACTCGCCTTTGACCGCACTGGTCGGGGACGTCATGGCGGTGGGGGAGGAGAAGAACATTGGATAGCGCACCGTTACTTTCTGGTGGTAGCGTGGTGTGTCTAGAGGACTTTGAGGAGAGAACGGGCTGATGCAGAAGGCGTGTGAGGGCGTTGATGAATAAATGATCAATGATTGTGTGATGAGCTTGTTGAGGGTGCTATGTTTCAGATGCGGCAAGAACAGGGAGACGGAGAGAAGGCGAGAAGGGAGGTGTGGAAGGGAGTAAAGTACACCTATGAATTGGTGCGAGAACTGTCTATAGTTGTGATTGGCGGGTATCAATGTGTGAGGGGGGAAGGGGAAGAGCGAACCAGAAAAAAAAAAGAAAAAGAAATAATACGTCTTCTTCATTAGGGTGCTCTTGCACAAGAGCTCCTACCCACGGTCCTGAGAGCAGTGAGTGGCTGTTCAGCAGTTTACAAGACCCTGTGGCACATTACACTGCGCCGCGCGGGCCTGTTGCGACACACACCGCAGAGCGAACAGCGAAGCCTCCCCCCCCCCCCCCCCACCCTCCCCTGCAGTGCACGGAATATCAGCCCGCACGCCGTCACGTGTGTCTTTTTTTCATTTTTTTTTCAGTGCTTTGTACGCACATCTACACGCACATAGCAAGAAAACGTTGCGTGTGTCTTCAGGCGCTCATTTCGCGTTCACACGACCTTGCTAGAAGGTCTATGCGCAAACAGCATCTGGCCAGCGCACACATCTCACTTGCGAGTCATTTTCCCACAATAATGCAAGGAAAGAGCAATAGGAAGTGAAAAAGAAAAAATCAAGAAGGAATGGAGCAGGTAGCAAAGTATGAGTGTGCCTCTGCTCCATCGCCTCGTAGAAAAAAAGAGATAAAAATTGTGTTTGAGCCCCTTATCTACCAATAGTGCATGTTGATCCGCGCGCTCTCTCTCACTCTCTCACTCTCTCACGCGCTCTTCCATCTTGGCACGCGGTCTAGTTTGTGTGTTTGCTTGTTTCTGCTTCGTCTAAACGGCTACCCACCGTCAACTTGGCTCAAACATCACCGATCATGATGACACACGTGACGCGAGAGAAGAGTGAGAATACATGAAAAGGCGCTCTACACACAGCAATGAAGACTCGGTTTTGAGCCCGTAGCGGAGACACATTCTCTGGATATGATCGAAGTATGTGCAGACACGCGTCTTTTGCTTACTATTGTGTCAGGGGCCTGTTTTTCTGAATTAATGTGAATAATTTGTTTCGCCTCTGTTGTTGTTGTGCTTTTTGTTGTTGTCGTGTGTGTGTGTGTATGTGTGTGCGTATCTGTGCGATGCTGCATGACCACGCGCAACCGTCAGCACACGTATAGATGTGCCTGGTATAGTGTGCGTTGCTTTCGCCGTTTTTGTTCACCCAAGTTGCTACCACCTCGAATTGACCTCAACGCGGTGGTCACACTGTTTATCGGCATGAGAAAAAGCGTTTTTTTGGGGGGAGCAGGAAGGACACAAGATTGCATTCAATTTTTGGTATTGTGGTCACGCAAACGCTTCTTTCTTGCTTGCTTGCGTGTGTGTGCTCATTCTCGACCGTGGATGTGTCACGTGCTTCTCGGTTTCAACGGAAATAGACACATTTTGTGGGGAGAGTAGCCAACAAGAAATACAGAGACACACTTGTATAGCACAACCAATAGCACATCGACGAATTGCATATAAAAAGAGAACAGAAGAAAGAGTAAATCAACAAGAGAACGCAAATACTAAATGAGCTAAAGGAAGGAAAGCAAAAGAAAACAAAAAGGAGCGCAATCTGGACGTAAGACGATTAAATAAATAAAAAGACTTTAAACAAAATCTCACGTACTGGTTGCCAAACCATCGCATTAACATCGCGTTCCCACTAGTAAACCAAAAAGCAAAAACACAAAAACAAAAAAAAAGAAGGAACTGCTGGATGGTCACCTTTTATCTTTAGTATCACGATCCCGGCTGGTAGTTTCTCAATGATGGCGTGTTTTCTGGCAAACACCACTTTTTTTATTTAGTTACTTGCACAACTCACGTTAGTCATAAGACATTGATGAGCTGTTAATGTCGATGCAATATGTGCGGCTAGGACGCGGCACTTCTCACACACGATAAGTTCACATACACAGAGAACTGCAGATATGACGCAGGAAGTTTAAGGTTAGAAAAGCACAATTATGTCCCTTTCCGGGCATTTAGTTCTTGATGTGGTTGCTGCCAGGGAAAAGACAGTGCCTTAGATTATGAAGGCTCGTGTACAGGTAGAACAAAAGTTGAGAACGAAAAAAAAAAAAAGAAGAGGAGAGAAAAAAAAAAAGAAAACGGAAGAGAAACGAACACAAGAACGGATACTCAAAAGATGAGAGGAATGAAAATCCACAAGACTTTATCGGTGTGTAGATGTTGTCGTGCTTGCACTCAATTGCGCTGAACAACAGGGCAAAGTAGCAAGCAAAGATACACTAAATTAGAAAAAAAAAATCCACCATGGCGATCATAAGAGCACCCAACACTTGTCGCAGAAGAATAGCATCAACTACGGAGAGAAGCGCAACCTGTAAAGAATACCATCTTGAGCCAGTGGACTAGAGTAACGATGCAAACACAAAAGCAACAGAAAGAAGAGGAAAACAGTCAACAAAAAGCGAATACTTGCTGACAACGGAATGTCACGCACGAAGCAATCACAGGCTGTCAGTATAATTTGAACAAAAAATGGAGAAGGGAAACTGAGAAAGAAAAATGCGGATAACTCAGTTCATCGCACATATCTGAGTATTGTGTGATGGCTCTTTCCCTTCAGAATGACTTCTGGGCTGAATAATGGCCTGGGTGAGCATCATGAGGAGTGGACGGAAAGCAAACAAAAAGAAAGAAAAAAAAGGGGGAAAAGTAAAATATGTTATGAGATATTAGCACACCGAGTAGAAGCCAACATCTTCAAAATGGGATCGACATCAGCGACGCGATTGACCTGTTAGCATCCACACACGAAAGCCTGACGACCGTCGGGGAGTACAACGACATACATGGGCTGCGGCTGACTGACTTGGGGCAGCAAGGTCATGGTGTCAGGCATCGTCAGCATGGGCTGTGGCATCGACATCGGCATCGACATCGGCATCGTCGGGAACATGAACGGCTGCTGCAGCTGTGGCATGGCGACGGGGAACGTTGGCTGCGCTGGTGCCGCCCATGTCACGGGCTGAAACGAGGCAGGGGTGGCTTCAGAGATGGTCGTCGAGTCCGCGCGGTCGTCTGTCTGGGAGGAGCCCGACTCTGAGCGTCCGCTTGTGTGCTCGCTGTGAGGCTGCTGGCTGCCGCAGCTCGCGTGCACACCACGTCCGGCCTTGGACGCTCCAGGATGGGCGATGCGGACCTGAATGGCCGTCGTGCCAATAACCGCCCCATGCAGGCTCAGAACGGCAAGTTCGGCAGAACGAGGGTCTTTAAACATGACGAAGCCGTATCCCTTCGACTGACGCGTTCCTTTAGAGCGCATAACACGGGCGGAGGTGATTGGGCCATATTGGCCGAAGAGCTCAGCCATCTGCTGGTCAGTGAAGTCCAAGGGAAGGGTGGCCACGTAGACGTTGCAGCCGGCGGGTGCTGTGATCTTGGTCATTGTAAAAGTTGACTGTGATGAGGTGGGTGGGAGTAGGTTAGAGGTTTGGAGATAGTGTGATGGTGTTTAAGAGGAAAAACAAAAAAGCTGTGTTGAAATCATAGCGACGGTGATAATGAAAAAAAAAAAACAGAAAGAGAGAGAGAAAAGAAAAAGCAAAACAGAGGATAACGAGAGGAGAGTGAGAGCGAAGCAATCAACACGTTGTAACGGAGCGGAAGTGGGGGGAAGGAGGCAGCAGCAGCAGCTGTGGCGGTGCACATAACACCTGTTTTGAAAGGCTACGAGCAAGAGGACATGTCAGCACTGGTACCGCCACCGCTACGGCAGCAGCGAAACTCTCGTTCAGCCTGGGCACATGCGCCGTCAACATCGAAAAAAAAAAAAAAAGACAGTATGAAAGCAGGCGCATGAATAAAGGGCGTAAACGAATGTGATCGTATACCGTGCACAGAGGAAGATGTCACTCGATCTGACAATGCAGTTGATTTCAACAGCAGTTCAACGCAAATGGTGGGACACGCACGGATGACGTGTTGGTTCGGAGGGTATCTTCGATACCGTCCATACAGCATACTTTATGGTGATTATCTGAGCCTATTCGCAAATACCATGTTAGGGGCGTGTGCGCGCTTTGCACGGAACGCACAAGTACGACGCTAGAGCAAACAAACAGCTCTGCAATGAAAACAAAAATAAGAAGGCAACAATTTCATTCAGAAGGTCTTCTCCATCACCGCTTCAGTGGTGCAACCAATTTGCAATCCTGCGGAAAGTGCCACTGCCCACAGATAAAGCAACGAACAGGAGGACCGTTCTTGTTGTTGGCATTGCTGTGGGGGCAGAAGCGAGAGACGTGCCCTGTTTCACCGCAAAGAAAGCAAGACTTGCTTGTCTTGAACGGCTGATCATCTGGCACTGTGACGTTTGCGGGTCGCCCAGTCTTGGGGTCTTCAGGCAGCATGTTCTCTGTCAGCGGTGCCCGTGGCGCCCGACGATCAATCATGACCAGGTTCTTACTGGCGCCGCTGTCATCCTTGAGGAGCTTCACAATGGCCTTCACCACCATCGCACTGACAGACTCCCAACTCTGCGAAGGGTCGTTGATCTTCTGCGTCAGAGCCGAATCCAGTTGGGTTTTGAGATGCATGAGCAACGTGGCGTCCTCCTCCTTGCACTGAAAAGCAGTGACTTCATCCACGCAGAGCTCGTTGTACTTTTGCAGGTACTCGAGCGTGCCACCACCGAACAGGATAATGTGCAGTGGCATCACAAAGGACACTTCGCGAAGAAAGGTGCACGACGTTTTGATTTTATCAACGTACACAAGCAGCTGAGTCGGCAGCCCCCGCGACCCCTTGCCGGCCACGCTCGAAGGATGCACCAGACAGTCGGAGCCGTCAAAGGTGATGAAGTGCGTTGGTGCGTTGTGATCCTTGTGGCGCTGCTTCTTCACGCGCGCCACATTCGGGTAGAGTCCCGCCACGAGACAAGACAAGATACATCGCGCACTGCCCGAGTTCGTATTAAAAGCCGCGCCACCCGCCTCGTAGACCCTGTTGTCCATCGTGACATACGGCTCGAAGCTGAACTTGTTCAGTGAGGTGTGTTTGCGTGCGCCATCGATGAACCCGGCTTCGTAGAGGTAGCGCTCGTACTGCTTTTTCGTCGCTTGAATCTGTGTCAGCGTGGCTGGAGAAAGATAGCACTCCGTGCACAGTTTCCTCGCCGCGCTCGGGCCCTCGTTGTGGAGAGCACTGACCCAGCGGTTGTAAGCAAACCACGACGCCAGATGGTCTGACATGTGTTCACCGCCAAATGCCCGCTTCACCGCTTCCACCTCTGAGCGGAAGTCCATGGAGGCAAGGAATGGCGAGCGCACAGACAGGCACGCTGACATGGTCACAACCGGGTCGAGGCAGTGCAACAGCGCACCGTGAATAATCATCTTGCCGACGCGAACGTCAAGGGGCAGATTGGCCAAGTGCTGGCCAAGAGATGTCAAACGCTTCTCCGCCGTCAGCGCACCAATCGTCGTGAGAACCTTGACACTGCTGTTGATCGCGCGCTCTTCCGGTGGTGTAAGCGCCTTCTTCAGGTACGCCACTTCATCACCGAGGTGCAGAGAATAAATTTGAAGGATAAGGCTCTCTAGTGGCACGCGATGCATCTCGCAGAGCTGATGATCGTCAAAGCTGTCGAACTGGGCCTCGGTGAAGAGACGGAAGCAGTAACCCTCACGCACACGACCTGCACGACCTTGCCGCTGACGGCAGTTGGCCTTCGAGACATTCACTGTCACCAGCTCCGAGAGGCTCTTGCGTGCGTTGTAGCGGTTCTCTTTCGCCTTGCCTGTGTCGATCACGAAGACGGCGTCATCAATGGTGATGGATGTCTCCATGATGTTTGTACCGAGAATGACCTTGCGCTTGCCACGTGGTGGCTTCCGGAACACCCCCTGCTGCTCCGACGAGCCCAAAGAACTGTGCAAGTTGTAGAATAGGCACGACCGCGCCAACGCAGGGTTGTCTTTCAGTTGCTCCATGCATCGCTGAATCTCTGCCATGCCAGGCAGGAACACCAGCACGGCACCTTCAATGCGCAATTCGCTCTCAATGTACACCACAATGGACTCAATGAGTTCGTAGTTGATCACATCAAGATTCATGCGGGAGAGCGTGTCTATCGTGGCAGGTGAAGCCTTCACTTGCTTGGCGAGGCTGCGCTGCGCTTCCAGCTGCTCCGCGTCTTCTTCAATCTCATCGAGGTCAAGATTGAGCACGTTTTTGCGGGTGTTGCGCCGCCGTGTCTCCTTGTTCGCGCTGGGCTTGGAGTAGGGTGAACCGTCTTCCAGAATGTAGTGCGTGGCGGGGATGATCTGCTCAATATGCATCACATTGACCGGAAACGTTCGGCCCTTGATGCCAATCACGGGAGCACCGCCAAAGTACCTCGCGAACAGGTCCGAGTCCATGGTCGCACTCATGAGAATCACCTTGAGGTCGGACCGCTTGGTGAGGAGATCACGCAGAAGAATGAGCAGGAAGTCGGTGTCCACACCACGCTCGTGAATCTCATCAACCACCACGTGGCTAACGCGGCCGAGGAACTTGTCTGTCTGCAGACGATGGAGAACAATACCGGTGGTGCAGTATGCGATCTGCGTGCGCTTCGACACGCAGTTTTCAAGACGAATCGTGTAGCCGACCGTGCCACCGACTGCTTCGTCGCGCTCCTCTGCGACACGGATGGCGACGGATGTCGCAGCCAAACGACGAGGCTGTGTGCACACGATGTTCGCCGCGCTCCCCTTACCGTCCTCACACATGAACTCGTACAGGTACTGCGGGATTTGGGTTGTTTTACCGCTACCCGTCTCGCCGCCAATGACGACGACATTGCTGCTCGCGAGGGCCTGGCGCAGTTGGTCACGCATCTGGAATGCTGGCAGATCCCGCCGTTTTTGGCTCAGCGTGCCTGACGTCTGCAGGTTCTCCCATGCCCTCTTGAGCTCACGGTCTAACTGGTCGTCACGCGCGAGGAATTGCCGACGAACCAGCTCACCCTCCGGGCCGCTGCCGTCCACCACCTGCATTTCCACTTTCTCAGGCATGGAGAATTGAAGAAATCGGTCCTGACCTTCGTCCTCCTCACCCTGACCAGCGCCGCCCTTGAGCGCGCCAACGAAGGCCTTGCGCTGATCGGCGGCCTCCTGGCGTTTGCGAAGCTCGACCTCTCTACTCAGCCTGGCAGCCGTTGTGTCCTCAGGCGGGGCCACCGTGACGGATGACAGAGCACCCCCAATGGCCGAGGCGAGCGCCATGAGGCAGCCCGTGCCGGTGAACCCATTGATGGCTTCAATTGCAGCGTCCATGACGGCTCGACGGCTTGCTGCCGACAGTTCTCGCGTGCAGGACGGGGCCACGGCCAAGGTGAGGGAGTCCAGGCTGGTCCTGCCGTTCAGGGGCTGCAAATACAGCTGCGGCGGTTCCGTCGGATAATAGTCTGGAATTCGAATGGCAGCCAGCACCGGTTTGTCCTCACTCGTCATGAAGGAGAAGTAAAGCTCTCTGTCTTGCGTATCGGTGTCGGAGAAATACCGCTTCCCGATGTACGTGTCTGAGAAGAGACTGCTGATGGTTTCGAGTTCTTCCTCTAGTAGAGTATCACCCTCCTCGGCGGCGGCCACGTCGTCCTCGGTGCCGTCCTTCCCGTCGTCACCGGCTTGCTCGCGGTGGAACCAGGTCATGCAATTAAACAGTTCGAAGCAGCTCTGCACAAGGAATGGCTGCAGCGGCCCGTCGTCCGCCATGAGCTCCATCACGCTGGTGAACGCGGGCACCTGTTCGTTCTGCATGAGGTCTGTCAGGTATTGTGTCACCAGGTCCCGGGGAAACCCCAACCCTTCGAAGATACGCTGAAGCGTTTCCGTTGGTGTCAGAGGTGCGTTGCGATGAAGGGTGATACGCGTGCCCACACTAGAGTCAAAGTGCTTTTCTGGCACTGGCACAGCGCCTGCAGTGGCGGCGTGCTGAAGCACGTCAATAATCATGTCTCTGCCAGCATTGGACATCATGGAAGGGATGGGCTTGCCCACCACCGGTGCGGGTGCACTCCCACGGCCTCGGCCTCCCCCACGTCCACGACCCCGCACCTCACGTGGCTTGCGTTGTCTATTGGGCCCCATAATGGATACGCTTTGCGTGGTCTTTTTTTTTTGTTTTGTTTTGCTTCTGCTAGTGCTGCTGCGAAACACAGACCACCCACCCACACACGCTTAAAACTTGCTGTGCTCGCGAAACGGAGAGTCTCTTTTCGTGTGTGCCACGCTTAAAAAAAACTTTGTGCACACTTTTTTTTTTTTTTTTCGCTGCTTCGCGTATCAAACGACTGGTAAATGAACTCAACGGAGAGATGGGGAAGTGGTTGAGAGTACGAGCAAGGTGGAAGTCACAAGTCGATCAAATAGGTATAGCGCGAAACGATAGCACCGCATCTCACCACATGTGAATATGCGTCTGTCTGCCCTGCCCCCACATATCATCACGGCTGCCCGCAGAAGAAGTTGTGAACAAAGGAGAGCACGCGCCGGTGCTTTCACTAGGAAAGTGAGAGGCCGATGTTTGGGAGACGGGAGCTCAAAGAAAGAAAGAAAGAAAGCTGACGACGGCACAGTGAGGTGCGTACAGCTCGGGCTGTGACCAAAGTCTTCTATTTTTTTTTACTTTTTTTTTTTTTTCATAATCACGGTCCTTTGAATGCAATCGGTAGTTGTCGCGCTGTGCAGTAGATCTCCGCACTGGTTGTCAGACTTGAACGAATCAATTGTTTTCAGTTTTTCGTTTTTAGATATTTTTTTTCGTGTGTGGACGCGTGTGTATTTGGCCGGGGTTGTTGTTTCTCGTGGATTGCTGCCATGCGCACGGGGTGAATACGATCATTGTTTAGTGGTGGTCACAGTGAGAGATTTATCGGGTTCGACGAAGCGCACACAACAATGTCACCACGTGCGCACCAAAAGAAAACATGGGAAGCAGCAATGCAGGGTGGACGGTTGGCTTAGCGGGCTGGCTCATGTGCTGCTTGATACGGTTGATCTTGACGCGGTACTCAGTCTGCAGCACATAAGCTGTTCGCACTTTCCTTGTTGCTTTTGGTTTTCTCCCACAGGAAACATCCACAGAAATAACAACAAAAGATTGGGAAAGAAGGAAATTGGAGAAAAAACGTTGTGAATTTGGAGTTGGAGAAATCACTGTAAGTGGTAATCAAGTTGGGGAAAAAAAGTTATGGATGAAAGCGAAATAGTTGTTGAGAATTGGGAAGAAAAGAAAGAAAAAAAAAAGAAAAAGAAGAACAGAAGTGGTCAACACTACTCACGACCACTATTGTGTCTTCCTTTTTTTCTGTTTTTTTTTTTTTGGTGTGTGTTCACTGTTCATTCCGTGACGAAAGAGCGCCAGCGTTGCGAGACAGAGATTGAGCCACTCATCTCGATTACTGTGGAACCGAGATGGCGGGGGCCTGCATCGGCACCATGATGTAAACTGGCTGGTACTGCACAGGGCACTGCATCGCCATCATTTGCTGAGCCATGATGGGATATAGTTTCTTCGCCGACGCTTCCGGACGAGCGAAGCGGACCTGGATGCGGGTAGACTCCACACTGTATCCCTGCAGCCCAATCACTGCATTGCACGCATCTTCTTCACGCTCGAACAGGACAAAGCCGTAACCCTTGCAGACACCAGTTTCCTTATCCCGCTTCAGCGTGCACGTGACAATGTTGCCAAAAGGCGAGAACAAGGCACGGAGCGCTTCGTCGGTGAAGGAGGTGGGAAGGCTGGCGACGTAAATGTTGCGGCAGTAAGCGGATGCGAAGGACATGGTTGTCTGTGAGCGGTTCCGAGGGTGGTGAAAAGAGAGAGAGGGAAAGGGGAAAGTTGGGGGTGCTTTGAATGCAGTGGACTGGATAACAGAAGCGAGTGTTTGTGAAGACGGGGATTACCGTGCGCATTATAGGAGTGACAAGCATAGAAAAGAGAAGGGTGGGATGAGGAAAGGAGAGAACGGGGAGTAACTGGGAAAGGTCGCACGGATTAATTGTTCTTCAAGACGGAGAGAACTGGTAATAATGCACTACGGAAAGACACAGTTCAGCACGATAAAAAACTGCAAAGCCAACGCTTCTTTGCTGCATGTTTTCATTTTAGTCAGGGAAACTGTCCTCAAAAACTGCAGCGTCGTGCAATGCGCAAAGAACGGAATTGACAGTCAGTAGAGCTCAGCGATAACAACACGTAATGTGAACGAAAGCAAAAACAACACAGAACAGCAACAAAAAGCGCGTTCAAACTTCGCCCGATAAGCAAGTAATTTCGATCTCAGCAGTGTCGCCGTCTTGTCCGCATTTCATCTGAACTTTTCAGGTCAAATGACGATCATTGACAGGAGCGGGCAAGATGAGGGCTAACAGAGCGAACACGCAATCAATGTGAGATCTTGCGAGAACGCGTGAGAGGCGGCTTGACAGCGTCTTCGATATCCACTGAAGTCGATCGCGCTCGCTTCTTCTTGGCCTCCTTGAAGGCATTGGGGCACAGCCCGTTCAGCTCACACTCACCACATTTGGGATTCACAGGCGCGCACACAGTCTGCCCGAGCCCGACAAGAAGGTGATTAATCTCGCCCCAGTACGCTTTCGGCAGCCATGACTCTAGAGCCTTGCGCGTGTCCTCTGGGGATTTGACTGATGACGGCACCCAACCAAATCGTTGGCTGATGCGATGTACATGTGTATCCACCCCAATGCCGAGCACCTTGCCATCCGCCTCCTGGAAGAAGAGGTGTGCCATCTTCGGCCCAACGCCAGGCAGTGCAATCAACTGGCTGTACTCGCGTGGCACTTTACCGTCGTAGTCTCTCAGGATGATAGCCGCCGTTTCTTTGATGTGCTTTGCTTTTGTGTTGTGAAAGCCCACCTTTTCGATCCGGTGGTTGAGTTGTGCGAACGTCCACCTTGACACCGATGTCGGTGTGAGGCCTTCGTGCATCAGGCCATTCATAGCGGCAGCTGTTACCTGGTCTTTGGTCTGTGCACTTAGCATCAGCGCCACAAGAATGTGGAAGCGCTGCGTTTCTTTGGGTGCCTTCTTGTCGAGCAGTTGATGGCAGCCGATGGTGTCGACCGGAGCAACCAAGTGAGAGCGGTATTCCTCGACGGCGTGGTACAGCTTACGCCAATCTCCAGGAGGAACAAACTGTTTGACTTTTGGTGGCATCACGCGAGCCGTCAGCTGGAGGCACGGACACGCCAAAGGGGTGGAAGTGGGTGGTGGCGTTGGAGTCGAGAGACAGAGATGACAGTCTGAGAGTGATGAGGATGAGTACGTCCATGTGAGTCCATGCTATTCCACACGTCATACTCGGGAAAACGGGAGATTGTGTTGTGCCGAGCAACAACAACAAAAAAAACCCGTTACGTCAGCTATGCGTATCACGTACGAGGAGACACAATAGAGTGGGGGCGACTGCGATTCGCCTGTACGCGGTTGGAACACTCGTTGTTGCGCCATACATTCATTGCTGCGGTTGCTGTCTGTCTGCTTGCTTTTTTTTTTTTTTTGTGTGTGTGTGTGTGTGTGTGTGTGTGTGTGAGTATTTGTTTGTTTTGATGGTGATAGTTGAAAGCACGCGGGTGCAAATGTGGACACCACTTCCACTCATTCCGATACACACACACGGCCCGTCGCGGTTCTCCCCGCATCAAACAGGACACTCACACAACTATGTTTACATCTCCTGTAATTCGTTCAAGTACGTGTAAGAAGAGAAGAGAACAAACAGGTAGCGGAACCACACCAGCTGTGATGCGTGCTTCCGCATAGCGCTAAAACTCGTGTGCGCTGAAGCGGGAGGAATAATGACCGTGCAGTTTCTGCGAAGGTTCTGCTGGTTGCGGGCGGACACTAGGTAGTAGAGAAGAGATAGCGGGCCGGTGTATTTGGAGACCAAGCTGCGCGACGTCAGTTCGAGGAAGATGAGCCCGGGCGGCATGTTCTCTTTCACTTTGAGCACACCGTCGTGCACTGCCACGTGATTGGGATGCAGTGAAACGCCAAACTGATCAAATGTCACCACAGTGCTTATCTGACCAAAGCGTGCGATGTAGTCGAAAACGTACCGTTGCACGAGCTCCGCCGCCCACCTCTCGCTCATTCCGTCCTTGAGTGCTGGATCGTTCACGACCGTGACGTTGCGTCGCTGGAGGCCAAAGAAAGCTGCACTTTCAAGCAGTTCAGCGTGCCGCACATCTCCCATGCCGTTGGCGTTTCCGTTCGAAAGACACAGAAAGTGAACAGGAATGTTTCCGCGTCGAAGGTACTGAAGGAAAGGTGAGAAGAACATGGCTTCGTCATCTGGATGCGCAAAAACCAGCAGTACATCGCCTCGGACATCGGGGCCATTCCATACCGCTGAACGGAACCATTGCACAATGAATGCAATGACACCGGTGAGAATTACCCATGACCACATTGACATGAGTGACCGCACAGTGTTCTACACGTTCCTGAGGGACACGCGTGGCAGTGCAAATGCAAAGGTAAGGTCCAACACGCATGAGAACAAGATGTGGAAAGGAGAAAAGAAAGAAAAGAAAAGAGGAGAAGGGGGAGGAGATCATCAGACTCGTAAACACTGTGGCACAAGAGGATTACAATGGAAAGGTAAGGAATCATCTGCAAGAGTGGGGCACCTATACTTTTCAGAGCACCTCAGCCTTGACGACAACAGGACACATTTTTTTTTTTTTTTTTGTGTGTGTGGGTGGGTGGGGTGGGGGGGGAGACCAGATGACGTACTTTTGCTTGTCGGCCTTGACAGAATCTAGGCGGTGCAAGGAGCTAAGAGGCGCCGTTGGCGCATCTCATCCAACAAAAAAACGCACTATTTCAGCAATCGTTCTTCTGCTATCGATACTCTCAAGTGTTTGGTGTTCTGAAAAGAAACAAAAAGCATATCAGCTTCAGCACGGTGCGGGGAAGAAGGAAGGTAAAGAAAGAGAAAAAAAAAACGACAAAACATGAGAACGGTGTCGGGAGGGGGGCGATATGCGAGACACACCAGTCCGGCTCGGCTGTGTCTGTGAGCACGCGTCTTCTTTTGATTTTTTTTTTGTGTGTAGGGGGGGGGGGGCAACTGACGTCTTTGTGCACTCGAGCAAAGGCGTTTTCCCGAGAAGCAACGAGCGGTCTCTGCTGTTGTGACTGCTTAGCGCCCGTATGTCCACACGCGATAAACTGAGCATAGCCCAGAGAAGAGGCCTGCAACGCTAACGGGGCCTTGTGTACCTTTCCACCCCTTCAGGTTGCACGTTGCGACAAAGATATCCAGCAGCAGTTTGCACTCCGTTACGCAGATCCAGTGCAGTTCAAAATCCGTCCATAACAGTCGGGCGTACGAGTCGACTAAAATGACGTCGTCGTCCTGTTTCTCAGCTACTTTGTTTCGCGGCTGCTCTGGAGCCGGTGTACTGCTTGCCAATTTGATGGCCAGCTTGTCTTCGGTCTGTGCATTGGCCGTCGCCATTTTTCGTCGCAGCTTGTCGACGCGATCATATTTTGAGAGAAGTGAGAAAGATTCCTTGGAGAAAAAGATCTCCTCTTCATTGTACGGTGCGGATGCATCTAGAATGCCCTGGTACAAACGAAGAGTATTGAGGCACAGGTCAATTAGCAGCACGGGCAGGCCGCACTTGGTGGCGGTTGAGATGAGTCTGCCAGCCACATTGCTGTGAAAAAAGCCCTTTTGAACGAGGAAGGCCACATCCTCGCAGAACGATTTTGTGAATAGCAGCGCACGCGCGATCAGGTCGGCAATCATCTGGCACTGAATGAAGAGAGCAATCCACTGGCCACCATTGATGGGAATGTACACAAGCTCTGATGCTTTAATGAGCGTCACGCGCATCCGCACGAACTCGCCGAAGAACCGCCCGAGACGAAACAGGCGACGACTGTTCACAATCGTCATCAAGTTTTTTTCCAATCGCGAGAACTCCTCACCGGGGAGGTAATTGATGTTAAAGTCCACGGAGTTCCACCACAATCGAATCCGAAGAAGGTATTGAGCCACCTTGAACAGCTTATCACGTCCTTGATGGGTCTGCAGCAGCTGACGCATGCGTGTCGTCGTCGTAATGCCCTCAAATGGGTCTCTGCCCAACACGCGGAGGGCTTCGCCTTCACTATCTTCACTACCGACCATGGTTCGCACACCACACGGAGGAAAAGCAGTAGCAGCAACGAAAATCAATTCCGCTAATGACAATAAATCGCAGCGCTGGTGAAAAGGGGCAGAATATGACAAGTCAAGGCAAGCAAAAATTTTAAAAGCGTAACAGGAAAAATAGGAGGAATAGGGACGGCAATAGTGTTGTATGTGTGGGGGGGGGGGGAGAGAGAGAGGGAGAGAGGGAGAGCCAACGCTGGAGAAAATCTGGGAAGTGCCACTCACATTCACAGGAAGAGAAACAGGAGGGGAGGGGGAAGCGGAGCCAAATGGCAGATGTGAGACACACACACACGAGCTGTGACACGCGGCACATCGTATGTACACCTGACAGGAGATGGCAAGGGAGAAAGCATCGCCGCTTCATACTACAATGATTTATTTGCATCAATTTTTTTTTTTCAGCACCATTGCCTTCAACGTTCGTACATACAAAAATGACGTCGTTGCATTCGCCAGGGGTGCTGATATCGTACTTAGTGACCTGGCCTCGCAACAGTCGCCCAACGTCCGCCTGCATGAGACGCGTCCGATCACTCTGTTCTTCGTCGTTGATGGGCGCGCTGCTTCAAGACAGATTCAAGATTCAGCTCAGTTGATGTGATAAATCGTAGAAGCCAGTTGGCGGACACACGTCGGAGACGTGTCGTCTGTCCATCGTTCAACCGAACTTTTTTCATACGATGCACCAAGATCGCAATGGGGGTGTCCGGCTTTTCGAGAGCACCGTCCGCATCACGGTGAGCCGCGCGTTGGCTTTGTTCGCGTCGCAGTCGTGCTTCAGTAGCTTCATCAACTTGGATGCGATACACAAGCCTGCCCCTGTATTCGCGCGGCCCGATAATCTCGTCTGGGTTACCTGTGGCAGTGTCCCAGTGCGTGTTAACGACAGGCTCAAACGTATCCCAGCTGTCTTCCTCGGGCCACTCAAACTGGGGCTGGGGAAGTGGTACAGGGGCTAACGCTCTGTTCGCCGCAGGGATGACGTTGTGGAAATGAACACGGTCCTCGTGCTCCTTCTCCGCGGCGTAGTCAGCCGCTTGTCGCAGGTCATCGTGTGTTGCTTTGTCGCATGGAAGGAACGAGCCAACCGAATACTTCTCCAGAAAAACGTCTGTCCTGCCACGCGGAAACTTGTCCTCTCTGCGGGCGTCGGCTTTTGAAAATGCGGAGCCTAAAGTGTGTTCGGTTTTGACGAGTGTGTTCCACGCAGCCATCTGGAGGCCGCTATGCTTTGAATCCGCCACTTGCTCTACCTGTCGCTCAGCAAACCCAAGTGCTTCTCGCTCATGATGGTGCAGCAAGTGATATTGGATGGCAGCACTTCCGAGGAGAGCCAAGTCTTTGGGCGAGGATGAGCAGCACACCATGCAGTTCTCAAAGACTTTTCCTGTCATTTTATCGTCTCTCAGCACCGCGTTTTCCGCTTGAGCCCACTGTGAAAACACTTTCCAATCACTCAGACCTTCACTTGCGGCCTCCTTGCCAATGGCACGTAGCTGCTTCACCTGTGCTTTGGATGTGTCGCCCCTCACGATTTGTTCCGCACCGACTCGCTGTTGAAGAAGGCACTTCACGGACTCGTCGTCGACGCCTGAGTTCAGATCCGCTGTGCCGTCCAAAGCGCTCCACAGACTCGACAGCGCAAAAGAGCTCGCGCCACACATGTCAAGACCACGCTTTACCGTGTCCAGTGCGAGCTCCACGTCATCTTGGTACTTGATCAAGAACAGTGCGTACGCATACCAGCACTGCTCGTCGTCGGCCAGTTGTACACACATTTGACGGCATGCCAAGTCCATTCGTCGCTTCTGCAAGTCAGCGTTGATCTTTTCTTCGCTCAGTGCATCCTCCATCACGCGCAAGAGCTCCATCCACGATTGGCGCACCGCACACCATGCAGTGTCAGTGTCCAGCTCGGCAAATCGGTCTGGCCACGTCTCCTCTTTGAGAATGGACGACACATAAAGACAGTCTGCCTCCGAAACTGAGGGGGAAGCCGACTGAGCAGCTTCGAACTCTGTGTAGTTTTGGTAAAATGACTCAATGCCAAAAAGAGGAATCGTGAGGCCCAAGTGATACACCTCGCGCTTCCGCTCCACCGTTTCGCAGCATTCGACTGCGAGCATCCAAAGTGACACGCTGCAAGGATCTAGGCCCACACCCTGCACAGCCTCCAGCGCGACCTCCTCACTCACTGGAATGCTATGTCGCTTGGCGTACGCAAAGTAAACATCCCACGCATCATAGTATACGGCGTCCTCAATAAGCTTGCCGAGCAGTGGTTGCTGCTCGTCGTCCGGTAGCTCACCAATTTCCCTCACATCAAAAGCAGATGGTGGATACTCAATCAGGCCCTCGTCCGCGGACATGTTTGCAGACAACTAGAATAGAGGGAATGCACAGTCAACTTAACTTACTCCGTGAGATACAGTCGGGAGAGAGGGAGATTTGGGTATTGAGGCAGTGGGGATGGAGAACGAGAAAGGGGGAGTAAAGCAAATCGCATGTACAAGTGATGCTTGCCGATAAACAAAGCACAACTCGCAAGCTGGAGCTGCGGGATGGTGCGTAACGCACGTGGTGTGACACACACACACACGCACGCACCTGTTTGGAGCAGCGGCAGCCTCTCGGTAAGGCATGCACACTGTGTATCATCAGTGTTCTTTTCAGGGTCGATCACTATGGCGAATGTACAAAAAAAAAATGCAACAATGTCTGATCAGTCGCTTCAGCACCTCAGATGATGTGTCATCGGCTCACGGCGATGGCCCTTTTTCTTCAAAGTACTTGGTGGGGCCACAATACATCCAGTCTGTGAGGGCAACGCTACGCTTGTAATGTGCCAAGAGTTGTTGAATGTCTGCAGGTGTCATTGGTTGTTTGGATGGGCCGGTCTCTGATCGGCTAGCAATATCGGTGTTCGTGCAGTTCATCTCAGAGGATCTAGTGAAGTTGATGGTGAAATAAAGATCTAATAGTGACGTTTTTTTTTTTAGCTGATGGTTCGCTATCAGTAGTGCTGAATGGTATCTTAGCCACGACTATGAGACCGAAAAAGTAAATGTGCCCATATGGGACCGAATCATGAAGGGAAACAGCAGTTGCAAAGCGCCAACATCAATGGAGACACAAAGGTTTTGTAGTTATGACCAGAGGAAAAACAGAGATAGTGGACATGTGGGCAGGTTGTTGATGATCGACTTTTCAGGGATGTCAGCAAGTGAAGAAAGCCGGAGAGAAGGGGTTACTATCCTACGGACGCAAGCAACGGAGGTATCGCTCCGTGAGCACTTGACCTTGCTGGTGAGTAAATAGTGATAACAGGTTAGGTTTGGTCAACGGTGCCATTGTAGGCTGGGACCGAAAACAGGGGCGAAGGGATGATTGTGCTGCTGAGCCGCGACAACACCACAATCAGAAAGCGCCACTGTGACGTGATGGGATACTGGTGCTCATCTTTTTTCGCCGGTGTCCGCAAACACTGATCAGACGAGTCTTCACAGTACCACATCGCGCCTCCGCGAGGCATTTAGTTTCCGTTTTGGCACATGGAATTGCTTCTTTTTTTTTTTGATGAAGTGTTCCACTACAAGAGTTCTCCTAGGTTAATTGAACATTTGAGGACAAAAAGAAATGAAAAGAGGGCAAAATAAAGGAACCTATTCACTAATGACTACGGTGGTACTGCAGAGCAACCTTAGTACGTGTACTCCTTACCAAGGTAACCAGCCCAGCACTCAAACTCTTTGATACCACAATCACGGTTGAGGCCATTGTTACCCCAGCCGAAGGCAAACGCACCACCGGGGAAGCGACGATGACGAATGCGGGCGAAGGGATTCTCGGGACCCTTGTAGGTGATGTAGTGGTGAGAGTGGCGGAGCTTCTCGTACATGATCCAGACCACAGCCAGCATACCAAGGCCAGCGATGCGGCTGCTGTGGCGGAGACCGGGCATGTTCACGGGGTTGAACAGCGGATCATCCGGCATGGGAAGACGACCAGTGCGGCAGGAGGCCATTTTTCTTGTTTTGAGGGGTAAGTAAGTTTATTTGCAGCTAGGTGCTGTCTTCTGTTTTCACGTGTTGAACACTGTGAGCAGATACTGACGCAAAAAAAAAAAAAAAATTGAACGAGTGACGTGACGAGAAAATTAACGTGAAATTCGATGAGGAAGAGAACGGATGGGGAGGCAAGCGTGAGTGTTTCCAAGAACTGCGATTCAGTAAGAGGAGTGCCTGGCGGCACGTAGTCTCAACAGGAGAAAAGGGGAGCGAAGGGGAAGGGATCGGATCGGCGAAGAGGCCGATTCCCAATGAGAACCTGTGAGTAAGTCTTCATTCCCCAAACGAGAAAATCACGATGCGCATCGCGATACCTTGAGAGCTCGTAGTGTCGCGCTTCTCGTCTTCAATGAAGTCTCATTCAATGCACAATCCCGTAGTAGGGATGCGCACGATAAAGGAGCGCTGAGGAGATGCGCGCGCGGCTCCTGCAGCCTGCTACAATGGATAGATTGCACTGTTTTTGTCAGAGACTGCGAATGTTTTTTTTTTTTCGTGTGCGAGACAAAAAGAAAAAAAACGGGCTACATGCACGAAACTAGAAGAAAAAGAAAAACTAAGGGTTTGTAACGGCAGCCCTGGTCACAAAGTCAGAGGCAATGATGGCCAGGAGTTTTTTCTTTTTTGCTTCGCGAATACACTACTATCACTACTGATTGGAAGGAGTCTCTCGTTGTGTGGACGAGATTCTTCTTCTGGTATTTTGGTGCTCGCTAACTGCTAATAATGCAGAGCAACCTTAGTACGTGTACTCCTTACCAAGGTAACCAGCCCAGCACTCAAACTCTTTGATACCACAATCACGGTTGAGGCCATTGTTACCCCAGCCGAAGGCAAACGCACCACCGGGGAAGCGACGATGACGAATGCGGGCGAAGGGATTCTCGGGACCCTTGTAGGTGATGTAGTGGTGAGAGTGGCGGAGCTTCTCGTACATGATCCAGACCACAGCCAGCATACCAAGGCCAGCGATGCGGCTGCTGTGGCGGAGACCGGGCATGTTCACGGGGTTGAACAGCGGATCATCCGGCATGGGAAGACGACCAGTGCGGCAGGAGGCCATTGTGACGGGGTAACTATCTACTGCTTGCTGATGGGGAGCTTTCTTTGCTTTTGCATGCTGCGGTACGAATGGAATTGAATAATAGCGGAGGGATTTTTTTTTTTTTTGCGAGCATTGTCCATGGTGAGAGAGTTGCGATAAAAAGAACAACAGAGGAGCAGGAGTCAGCGTTGAGAGTGAATTGTTGGTGACACGTAATTAAACAAAAAGACACGCGAGTAGGGGAGGTGCAGCCGTCAGAGTTGCGCTGCGGTCGATGAGGGTGGCTTCCACCAGATTCGGATGCAACTTTATGAGGTGCTTGGTTGACAAGTCCAACAGGAAGAACGCCATGTTAAAGCTCCGTCATGGACTGCTCCAGAAAATACTGGCGGGCACTTGATACACAATCATCATGATGCTTTCCTAGTGAAGCTGATGATCAGTTGATAGCTCGTTATCATTAATGCTGCGATTAGTGGTGCGCAGCCTTTGCGGTACGTACAATGACGCTTTAAACGGAAAACAGCAATTAAAACGGAAAGAAAATGGGTGAGCCAACGATGCACAATTTCTTCGTTAATTAGGTAGTTGCTTCTTTAAACGGTTCCTCTCTACTCAATCTACTGGGCAAACCGCCGCACCGCGAAAAGCTGACCCAGCACAGAGGGAAAGAAATAAACAAGCAAAAAGCACACAAACGCACACACAGACAAACAACGACTGAGGAGAGGGAACGAAACAAAAAGAAAAAGAGCACTCCTCAACTGTCACGTTTGCGCTTCAAGGAGATTGATGTTTTTCTATCGGTAGTGACGGGAGCTTTTGCAGTTGTTGCCGAAGCCGTAACCACAGGTGTTTGCACGTCGTCGTCAAACTCGTCGAATATGGGGTCCATGTTGTCCCACAGCTCATCACCCAGCTTGTTTGCTTTCTCGGGTAGCTTCATGTTCACAACGCCACTGTACGAGGCAACGTCATCTGATAACGGAACACCTTTGTCAAATAGCACACAATTTGCGCGCTGCTTCACGTAGATTGACATGAGCAGCTTTCCGGTGGGTACGTGATAAAGTCGCGCTTTTCGGTCCAACCCCGCCACACCCAAAATCTGGTGGCCACTCGGATGCTTTGCCATGCAGCGGACGCTTCCCACCCCGCCACGCAGCTTCGCGCGGGATGTGAAACCTCGACGCGTGTCGTACAAGTGAACATCGCCACTCGCTTCACCAATCAAAAACTTATTTTGGTTCCACTGAAGCATCGTCGTGGGACGCCGTTCAATTTCTCGGTTGATTTCGAACTCCTGCACGGGACGGTCGCTTGCTCTTCTGTCGTAGAAGCGCACTTGATGGTACGCAGTAGAGGTGCA
This sequence comes from Wallacemonas sp. 195SL, assembly GCA_030849605.1. Classification (NCBI taxonomy): domain Eukaryota; phylum Euglenozoa; class Kinetoplastea; order Trypanosomatida; family Trypanosomatidae; genus Wallacemonas; species Wallacemonas sp. 195SL. Next base: position 16,246 of record JASANS010002442.1, on the reverse strand, counting down.
AAAAACGAACGGATTAATGATACTGACACCTGTAATGTAGATGGGATACGGCACGTCGAGAACATGGTCGCGCACATTTCGTGCTGTGAAGACAGGCGTGGAGATATCTTCACTGGCCACGTCATACACGCGGAGGTCGTTTTCCTTTCCACCCATCGCAATCATGCCGTATTTACGATGAATGTGCGCTGCGTCAACTGGCCCATTGCCGGTCACAGTTTGAAGGTTCTGAAAACGGTCATCTGTCAACACAATATTACCCGTTTTATCCACGAGGCACAGGCGCTCTTTCACAAACGACATGGCGTTGGGTAGGGCGGCCACGAAACCTATGTTTCTCGATGTGACGAGCATCTTCTGCTCAATGTCTAGCAGCGTCACCTTGCCATCAAGAGTTGAAAACGCCAGGGAGGTTGTTTCACCATTTAGCCAGCACATGCTGCTCACACCCCGTTTACGGTCTTGTTTACCATATGTGAATTTCAACGTAGCTCCACTAGACTTGGTGATGTCCCATACCTTGACAAGACCTGTTTCGTCCCCCGTTACGCACGACATGTTGCACAATCGTTGTGCGAAGCTGCTAGTTGCTCGACTTTCTTAGGACAAACAAGGACAAACTAAAACACAAGAGTCCCAGATAATCACAATGTGCACGCACAAAAATAAAAATAATAGCTCCGCTGGCTGCGTAGATACTGTCAACACACTGACGAGCACTGTGGAATATTGAAAAATAAGGAGCATGAGAGAACGAAACGCAGAGCAAAGGGGGCGAGAGAGAGAGAGAGAGGCGATTACGTGTGAGCAACCACAACAACATCTACGAAAAAGGAGCACATAGGACAGACAAGAAGGCGAGGGGTCAGAATTGACACAGAGCATGCACTTCATTTTGTTATGTTCCCACTGTCAACAGATCGCTAAAGTTCGAAGGGAGCATTTGACGCTGACAACAGATGCGACTCGGTACGGCTGCAATGATGACTCAATTTACTGTATTCTGATTCAAAAGTGGCTATCTGATAAAAAGCAGTAGTGTTTTGGCATGGACTTGCACACGAGAGTGCGAAAAAAAAAATAGATGCTGTGCCTTGTTTGCTCCTGTGAAGACCTAGCCGGGCTCTGTGGAGCGCACTAAAGACCACATCAGCATGTCATGTTCTGTCAATCTCTAAGTCTGCCGCGAATTCACGTTCGGTCAAGGTCAACACAGTTGTGGCCTCTGCCAGAATCTTCTGGCGCTTCAAGGTATCGATGAGCTGCATTTGCTTTCGGACAATTTTTTTGAGATCCTCATTTTCCTTGCGCAGAGATAGGACATCGTCGCTGCGGTCTGCTTCAACTACTGATGGAGTCCGTGAGGCGCGGTCTTTTTCCTCTCCACCGTTGTCCCGCGGTTTACAGTGCGAACCTATCTCGTGGCGGAGTACAGCGATTTCTTTTCGGTGAATTTCAATTTGTTTCTCCGCCAGAAGCAATTTCTGTTCGAGGTCTCGGCACCGTTTCGATTCTTCTCTGCGGTTGCGCTGCGCAGCACTTGTGTTTGGAGGTGCCGTGCTGGTGTTTGCCGATGGGCTGAGTATTGATGTTTTCCTTTGCTGCATTGCGTTCGGCGCTTTTTTTTTTTTTTCAGGAGTGTGGTTGTCGACAGTGGTGTGGTGTGTTTGTGGGGTGGTGGTGGTGGCGCTTGGCTGGGTGCCCGTGGTTTTGCGGGCCGGCGGGGGGCGTGCGTGCGTGTGGCCCTAGGCGGTTGTGGCGGGCCCCGCCCGCGCCCACAGGCCCCTAGCGCCACGCCCCACATGCGCGAACCCCCCCCCCCCCGAACGCAACCCCCCCCCCCCAACACACACACACAACAATATACACCACCCACACCACCCTCGCCACACAGAAACTTCTTGCGCTCAATGTGGGGTATTTTCGACTTCATGAGACGGACCCTTCGCGAGCGATTCCCATGGGGCTCTGGAAGTCGCTCCAACACCAAGACGCCGCCCCCAATAAACGCAGAGCTCCGAGACTACTTAGTAGCAAACCTTCACGTCGCTCAAGAACAGGTATCAGCTGTGTCTCACGAAACGCTGGTGACTCTGGTGGAACACCACCATCAACACAAGGACGCATGCGAAGCCATCGCGGCGTCGTGGTGGAGCAGCGATGAGCTTTCGCTGGAACTGTTGTTAGAGGGCCCCATCGACTCGGTTCTTCATTACAGGCCCACAGCACAGCACGTGGCGGCGCTACGCCGCAATCCCGATCGCCTTCGCGCAGTCATCGACCACGGGTTGTCACAACTTACTTCGGTGGTGGACTTGATGCACTGGGCTGAGCAATCACCGCCAGCTGGTCCGATTGGAGTGTGGTTAGAGGCGATGTGTGCAGGACTCCGCACTTTTTCTGAACGTGACGCCACTGGCATGTGCTCTCTTGATGACGTCAACACAGAAAATGGGTCTATGCTCACAATTCTCCACAAGCACGACGTCTCCGCTGTGTGCGGTTATTACTTTGCGGAGTCCGAAACCGGCATCCATTGCTTTGAATGCACAGCAGACACGACGTGCGTCATGTGCTTGCCGTGCTTCAGAACGTCGCCGTGTCGCCACCACAAATACCGCATCACATCAACCACTGGTGGTGGTATGTGCGACTGTGGCAACCCTCACATGTGGAAACCGGAGTCATTCTGCAGCAGCCATGGTGCCCATGTGACCCCACAGAATCCCGTAGATTCGCTGCCAGAGAGCCACCAACGGTGGATAACAGAAACGATTCGTGGACTGGTTCATCTTGTTGCTATTGTGCTCCAGGTTGGTCTCACATTTCGCAAAGTGCCATGGACCACCCCGGAGTTGATCATCGGTGGCCCCCAACTCGGCAAAAAGGACTGGATGATTAACTGGCTGTCCCTCGCATCGGAGCAGCTCCGAGAAGCTAGCGAGTGCGGTGATGGCACGCGGCGTATTCTGACAGATGCGTGGAAAGGCAAGGCACACACCATTGACTATCCTTTTGAGCTACTTGAGAATATTGGTTTCACATCTCCCAGGCAGTTCCTGACTTGCCTGGAAATTCTTTTTCTTTTTGACCTTACTGTAGGCAACGACACCGGAGATATGGTTAAGCTGCGCAGCTCAGCGAGATACCAGGAAGTGATGAGTTGTATTGCGAACTGCCTGCCGGACCGCCTTTTTCGCCTCCCATACGCGGTCCACATGTGCCAGTACGCAGAGGTGATGTCAAACAGCAGTGAGCTGGGCAACCTTTGTGTGCAAGTTCTCAATAGTGTCGCTGTCAGCCGTTTAATGGAAACACCGCTTCCAGTCCATGTTCCTGGCATAACTGACACCATCGTGCACCGGATGCTTTCGTCTGTTCTCTATTTGCTGACGTCGCTGGTTGATAAAGACAGTCCCGATTTTAGTGAAATCACTGGTGGCGAGTGGATGGTGCCCATTGTACGAGCAGAGCAGCTCTCAACGTTTTCTTTGACGTTCTTTGCCATGTGCGTTGGGTGTTCCCACGAGGCTGCACTGTCAACGGCGGTGTCGCGGACGTGCTTCAGAGCTTTCGCCGCCCTGCTGTTGGTTATTCAGTGCAACTCTGACATCCATAAAGATCCTCAGCTGATGTTCACGACCAGCGCTGTTTCTATCCCCAACTGGCTTGGCTGTGCGGTTATGAGTGAGATTTGGCGCATCCAGCTGAACACGCGTGAGATACTGGCGGCTCTCACCGACGCGCACGGAAGCCATGAAACAACTTTTGACTTTCTTGCGCTTCGCCCCTCGGTCGTGACAATGCTGCAGGCCTCCACCAGATTGGATGACCCGGAGCTGTCGGAGCAGTACACGCGCATGCTTGCTCACTGTGCACTCACGGAAAACGAAAGCACCCTTCTACTGGACGGTATTGACACAAACACACCTGATGCTGGGTTTGCATTTGCAAGCAATCTCATGACCGAAGTCATGGAAACCTTGAAGGTTTTCCTGCGTGTGCAGCGAGCTCGTCTCTGCCACAACACCATGAAGATTGTTCTTCATTCAAAGGATGAACACGCAACACCTGTCTACGAGTTTGAGCTACTGCAGAGTGGGCATGGAGTGAGCACAGCGAACACGTCGCTCACACTCGCTTCTTTTGTGCTTCGTGCGTGGATGATGGAGCTCGGCCGGCGAAATGGATACTGGTGGTCAGAGGAGGGTCATTACTCACCATCCACTGTGCACTCCGTTCGGTTGCGTGGTACCACGCCACCTCCGTTGGTGGGCACTTGCGCTGCTGATACGGTATCCTCGTCTAAAACGTTCCTTGACCTTGTCCACCATACTTTCAGTAGCGTGGATGACTCCACGTCGCTGGTGGGGGGCATACTGGATGCGCTGGTCATGCCCTTTGTGCTCATCTCGCAGGTGGAGAAAGGTCTTTGGCGTCGCAACGACAACAACGTGAGCGTTATCACTCAAACCTATTTGTTCTCTGGAACCAAGTGCTTCCTCGAAGGTGACATTTTTCTCCTTCAAGTGCTTTGCGCATGTATCCCGGCTGAGGATTTCGCGTTGCGCATATTGCAACGTTTCACGTACCCAGCTGTGTCGGACAGCGACACGGACTCTTCCGAACGCGAGGACGATCAAAACAACACCATCTCTGGGTATTCACGCTACTTGCGCCTGCTGCTGACGATTATTCAAGACACAAGCAAGAGCTGCAACAATACGGAGTTTTCGCAACCTGCCATTCATCGCACCGTGGCGCATCTTATCAGTGGGTCTCGCATGCAACACTCGCGTGTTCTACACTACGTGAATAATCGTGTGCCCAACGAATTCGAAGGTGAGACAATTCGTGGGACTCCCCCTGGGAGCAAGGTGGAGACAATGGTCCGACAATCCCTGGAGCAGCTTACGATTGGTGAACACACCAACACAGGCCTTCAGTTTCGCATCAAAAGCACTGCCGTGTGGCGACAATATGTCGACCTATACTATCCTATGGTGACTGACGATTCCATGACGAACATGTACGAGCAGTATCGATCTATTGAGACGCTGGAGTACCTAGAGACCACTAACGAGGAGAAAAGCATTTTTGACCGTGCTGATGTAACAGACGGCGCGCCGACAACGATGGCAGCGAAGGTGCCTCAGCTGCCTCCGACAGTACTGCGCACATCTGCGCAGTTTGCAGAACTCGTGCCGCCTACACGTGCATTGCTTCACACAGATGCTCTCTTGCTGCCCTCTTTTTTTGTGCTCCACCTCTTTAACGAAAACGCAAAACGACGCTCGCGGTCGGAACCAGATGTGGTGCATATAGGCGAGCCCGTTCTCGTCCATGCTGTCACTGCTCTGTACTTGTGCATTCAAGACTGCGAAGAGGTGTCAGCTGCACTTGAGAGTGACCGTGGTCTCAGTGAAATGCGGGTGGCACAGTCACCACCGTTCTCCGGTACCACACCCATCAACTGGCCGCGTGTCGAGGCGTACCTTCTGGATCAAGTGCAGCGGCACCGGTCCTTTGACACACGAGACAGCAATAGGTATCTTCCGTTACCAGAGCTCGCAGGCCTCGTGGGGGTTCGTGACAAATTGCAGATACCAGTGTCCGCTTTACGAATGCCCCAATCAGGCTTCATGTTGTTCGAAACACCGACAGATTTGCCGGCGTTGACGACTGGGCAGGTGCTGCACGAGGTGCGTGAACGATACCGTGCAGCAACAGAGCCTGATCGCTTTAGTGTGTCGAAAATGATTGACCACATTCTCCTGGCGACCGGCCTGGCTCAGTTTCGCCCGCTCGAGGAGGAGGAAGACTCTGAGGAGGAGAAGCGCCGACGGGAGGAAGCGCACCGACGTCAGAAACACTTGAGAGAACGCCAATCGAAGCTTCTGCAGCGCATGCGCATGCGCTGCGCAAAAGCTCCAACTGGCGTCGTCGCGGCTACCACCACAACGGAGGAGGCAACACAGATGCTGCGGCCATTGCGCACGCACGAACAGGGGTACCTCCACACGAAGCTGCTCATGGACCTCGCGACGTTGGAATGCTGTGTGTGTCGCGTCATTTCTGATGAGCCACTCATGATGCTTGCTCACACCTCTACATCGGGCAGCCTCTATTATCTGCGGCGCGAGCTGCGGGATGCTGTCCCAGGCGGACGCACTTCACATGGCCACTTTCATGTGTGTGGGCACGCCGCACACATGACATGCATCAAGAAGGTGTACTCACGACTTGCAAGGCAGTGGGCTGGCGAGACATTTTTCGAGGGTCGGTACTACCTCGGACCTTCCGAATTTTCGTGTCCCATGTGCATGATGATTTGCAACACGGTGTGTGTCTGTCCCGCTCTGTCGTCCGCGGCGACGAGTGGCAGCCCTATGATGATGGCGGCCACGCCATTGCCTATTCCAAGTATTTCCATGACGCCAGCAGCGTCGTCACGGCCAGGAGACGGCACTCCTGGTGAGCCACATTCTTCTCCGCCGTCGTCGCCGCAGTCCGCTGACATACCTGCTGCGTCGGGTGAAACACTCTTTGAGGAACTGCGCCGTTGCAGCGTCAATCCTCAGTCCAGCTATTACCGTGAACTCACCACTCGGTGTGATGCACTTTTTGGGTCCGTTGCGGCAGCAAACATTGGACTCAACACGTCGGAAACTGCTAAACCGCTCGTATCGCAAGAGGACCCGCTACAAAAGACGCATCCCGATGCCTGGGAACTGGCTGAGACGATTCGGTGTGTACTTACCGAGCTGCGCCTCGCTGTGGAGTTGAGCTGGATTGGCGAATCTCCCACACGCAAAGGTATGATCTCCATTCTGGCGTTGCTCACATCCGTTTATCCCGCTCGTGTGGGGAAGAATTATACGGCTATCCAGCAACAGTTTCAGAGCTCCAATGAAGGACTTAGCCTGTTGGTTCTCGATTGCTTGGGTACGCCTCGCCGCGCAGCTGAGCTTATTGAACAATTCGTCGCCACCCTGGTCTATTCGAGCAATGAGGTGTACACAGTGGTGGAGAGGTGGCTGGAAGCTGACGCTGATGCGAACTCGGCATCCGATGAACATCACAACACACTCGTGGGGTTGCTGCGCGAATTACTGTGTCTGAGCTTGTTGAAACTACTGCTTGTCGAGGAGCCCGCGCACTTGGTGCTGAGAAATGAGGGCGACAAGAGTAGTGACTGTGTCGCGCACATTGAGTTAGAGACGGCTACAGCGCGTGAGGACACGCTTTTAAGGCATTTGGCGTATCTGCTGCGCTGCAAGGTCGACCCGGAGATGGTACACGGCGACCAGACAAACACACTGGGCCACTCTGTTCGGAACACAGTTATTGGGCGACTTCAAAGTCACGCACGGTCGTCATCACGGCCTTCCATATCCCCTTCGCTTGCTCTTTCAGAAGACGTGGACTACGAGTCTCCACAACAATGGGCGAAGCATCTTCTGACTTCTGTGCTTCACCAAGACGATCACTACACACAGATCCTGACTGATTTTGCGAAGTCAGGTACATGCAGTCAATGTGGCAAAGTGAGCAAAAAACCAGTCATGTGCTGTTTGTGCCACCGGTACTTTTGTTTGCAGCCCACTGACTCTGCACCTGAACTGTACGCTCATACGCGATCATGCTGTGGTGGACTGGGCCTGTATCTCGTAGTCCGCGGCACATCCTATATATTCCTGGACGCTGTGGCTAGCCGTGTCGGGGAGTATCCTTCTATCTACACCGATGAGTTTGGCGAGACGGACAATTCACTCGTGCGTGGAGTTCCTTTAACACGCAACGACGACGACGGCATGCGCCTACTTACAATGTGGATAGCGAACCGTTGGGGCGTAGAGTCGCGAATTGTCAAGCAGTCCTACGGCGGATCGCTCGCATTAGTGGTATGAGCAACATCATTTGCTCTCATCTGTGGCCGAGTAAACACACATCACAAAAGANGGAGAAAATGTCACGCCGCAAAGGAAGTAGTATCACTAGCGGACCACGCTAAGGCCATGCTATCTTCAATTCAGACCAAACGGCAACACAATCGTGCTTCTGCATATTTATACCTTTAGAGTGCGACCATCACCTTCCTCACTTGAATAATTCGAAAGTACAGACGAATTCGTTTGCAAGTGCGCCTGTGCCAGTCGGAGCGATAGGTATTTTTCTCTCTTTTCTTTTATTCATCTATTTACTGGTGACATATCACAATACAGACTGATCAAATACGCGAGACGTGATAGAGGGAGAAAGAGCACGTTGATAACAACAAAAACTATGTTAGCCGTTGGTATTGCAGTGACACCGCACTCACAGCACGACTCGCTTCAAGAAAACCAAATCAGTTTGACTTGTCCAGTCGCAGAGATAGATAGACAGATAGAGAGACGTAGAAGAAGACACTTTTCTAAAATATGGTGTTCCCCAGACGTCGAACTGTCGTCATTTCTCTCTCTCTCTCTGTCCGTGCAAGTTACACTTGCCATGACACCTTGTATTTCATTCCCTTTGTTTTCTTCCCTGTACTCCACTTGCACATTCTCATTGCTATGCTGTCCTCTCTTTCTTTCTTTCTTTTTTTCTTTCTGCCTTGTTGCCGCTTTTGTTACGTTATTCACATTTTTATTCCGAGCCGGTGCGCATGGATATTGTCAAGGGCGTCGCACTCTGCGGCTGCTTCATTGGCAGTTTCTACATTTGGCGTCGGGAGCGGCTGTTTGTGACGACTGCCATCCGTGATCTGAAGACAGCAGCTTTAAACCCTGATGTCTACGTGGACCGAAACAATTCTTCCACCATTCGTCGTCGTGTTATTTCTTTTGCTCTAGTCTCGGGGGCAAGCGCTGGGTACGTGTTGTGGTCCATTTTCAGTGTGCCCATTGATTTCTCACAGATCGCATCGTCTGCTGTGCGTCAAATCTGTCTTGGCGGCAAGTCACTTGCCCTAACACTGTGCTTGTTTGCTGGAGTGATTTTGGAAAAGCATACTCAGGGAGAACTGCTGTCTCCCTGGGAATACTGGCGAGAGGAGCCGTTGCTTTTTGCACGCGACCTTGTCATCTGTCCAATCGGCGAGGAATTATTCTTTCGAGGTGTGCTTTTTGACATCATGGGGGAAAGGTCGCAGAGCACACAGGTATGTGTAACCTCGCTTTTTTTTGCGCTCTCCCACGTGCACCACGTGTTCTCCTTTGCTGCCGATGCGTACCGTAGTGCTGGGCTTGACCAAGATAGTGATGAGAAAGGTGCCGATCCATCGTCTGCACAGACCAAGGAGGATGCGATCGTGACCCATGCTTGGCGAAGCGCCTTCCTACGAGTCGGTGCCGTTTCCGCGATAACAACAGTCTTTGGATTTCTAAGTGGTCTGTATTATTTGCGTGTGTGCCACCACAGCCTACTGGCAACCATTGTTGCTCACATGACGTGCAACACAATTGGCGCTCCCTTCTTTTCTTTCCTTCGCGCTGGCACGTGCGACAAAGAAGAGCGCGCTCAGATGAGGTGGATAGGTATTGCCTATGCGCTTGGAATTGCGGGGTTCATTACGGCTGTATTACGAACGTAACGGTTACTTGCATCTCTAACAGGTCCTGAAAGTGGGAAAGGCATGAAATGGAATTGCCGGACGTATGCGTTAAAAACACACACACGCACACACACACACACACAGTTGTACCAAATGGAAGCAAGTCCGCTAAAATGCAGCCAAAACAAACTCCTTCATTGCTAGAAACACCACTTAGCGTTCGAACAATGGATTCTACAGCTTCTATAGACATGTGTGTGTGTGTGGTACATTGAAACAGGGAGTGCCTGTTTGCCGTGCTGACGGGCAGCGTCGCTCTTGTCGTAGTCGTCCTCTTCACGCTCAGAGAGACTTTCGATCAGAGTGCATCCTCTCCTCGTGCACAAAGCTGAGAAAAAAAAAAACAGGCGATCTTGCAGCGAGGGGACTATGCGCAACGCGTGCTCCATGCAATTGATATCTTCGGCACTACCGCCACATTGGACGCCTTTTTTTTTTCTTCTTGTTTGCAGTGCAGTCACAAACAGCCAGAGAATTGGTGTGGTCTACGGCCCTTTTGTGGTCGGCTGCAAAACGTATGCTCCTTTTTCTCTTCATCCGCTCCGCCTTCCTGTTCTCGTTTCATTCAGAAGTGCGGACAAAGCTAGCGACTCCTCACGCTTCACCGTCGATTTAGTTCGGTGCACAACACAACCGAAGACGATCGGGACACCTTGGCTCCGGCAAGGCGCTTCCTTGTCTGTGTGTTCATACTCTGTGTGATCACCTCGTGGCCCACTGATAGATTTGTCGCTTCGTGCGCGTGAAACTCCCTTTTAAAACACACTCTTACCTTCACCTTTTCTCTCTCTCTTTCGCTTCGCAGAGTTTAAAGACTCGAAACGCTCTCTAACACCACCTGCTACTCATTTAAATTCTCCAAAAACACGACTGACGAGCAGTTTTTTTTTTCTGTCAAGCCGCAGCTCCGGCCTAGCCATGCGCGCCTGTGCCAACTGACTCTTCCATCTTCCTTGCGCCGCGACGGTGATCGTGGCCCTTTTGATGACTGTGTCAGTGAGAAGTAACACAGTGATCAAACCTGGTGATGCAGCGACAACCACTTTTCTTCTCCCCCTTTCATGTTTTCTTTCTTTTTCCCATGCCTCTTCCTCATTGTACTTCACTGCTTTTTTTTTTGTCGCACGTCTCTTATTTGTTGTCAGTGGTTCTACAATCACTATTGAAAATTTATTCTTCGAAACATGTGGCGCGTCCCCACGTTTTTCTCTAGGCTCAGGTTTTTATTTATTCGAAAAACCACAAACAAATGCGGGAGTACAACATTCCCTGCAAATTTGCATCACCGACGATTGCAAAAACAGTACCAACGACGAAACGTTGTGACACTGCCTTCTACCGACTCGTAGTGCACTTATCATCAATTCAGCTGAACTTTCCGTGCTGAAAACAGGTATAATACCCCTCCAAACACTATTTCCCTCTGTCTTTTCCCTCTTTGCAGCTCTTTTCTCAAGCTTCACTTCCACCTCACAGACTTCCTTGCTCTGGCATCATGTCCATCCGCGATAGTCTCACGTAAACGTTAAAGCTGAGCCACGCCTGCACCCTTGCCACACCGAAGCGTCGCCGAGTCCGAGTATTGCCACCCGCAGGGCCATGAGGTGGCAGAAGGCACGCGCCGCCGTAAACGCACGGATATAGGCGGTACGATTATTGGGATTGAGCTGATGATTGAGCACAAAGACCCAGTGAAGGCGGAGAAGTACTTGGAGGCGTGCCAGTGGTGGCTGCACCGAGCACCGTTTGGCGTGGATCAATCGCGCCTCACTGCGACTGCTCACGGCTACAAGGGGTTTGCAGATCGTGAGGACAAAACAGTAGATTACGACGATGACTTCGACACAATACGGTGTTTTCCTTTGCCCAAGCTGTGCTTCACGTTTCCACAAATGAGAGAGCTGGACGTTTCCTTCACTTCAATAACGGATCACACAGCTTGTACCGTCCTGACGTAGCTCCAGGTGCTTGCGGCTGTCAAGACGCTCATCTTCAGTGTGGAGCCTCTACGACGGCTGCGACACCTGAGAAAGGTGTGCTTGAGTGATTGCCGCTCGCTGGCCAGCATTGATGCATTCGAAGGTGCTGAATCACTGGAGGAGCTCGATGTTTCGTCCACTGTTGTCGCCAGTCTGGATGCTCTTGGCACTTGCAAGAAGCTGAGAGAGCTGTAAATTGCATCCTGCAGACGTTTAACCAGCCTTTCTGGCCTGGCCGGTGCACCCGTTTTCGAAGTACTCGTGGCCCGCCGCAGTGATATCAGCGATGTGGCCGGCCTTGATGAGTGCCCCAATCTAGTGTCTCTTGATTTGCGAGATACTCCTTTCGCAGGCTTTTCGCGCGGTGTTGACGTGTGATTGCCAAGGTAGTTCTGGTCTCATGAGCGTTGAGTGAAGATTATATCCCTTTTTTTTTCTGCATCGTCTGTTTGTTCATTTTTTTATTTGTTTTGCTTTCTCACTTTTTTTTTTTTTTTTGACTCGAGGTTGCTCAATTCTGGCACTCGAATCACGTGCCATCGTACGCACACACACTTGCACACAAAGACTAACCCTCAAACTGTCTCCTTCTGCAAAATGGCTCGTGGTGGTGAGCCATTCAATGACAACAACAATCTGTTGGCACTCGCATGGTTGATTCACTTTTGTTTTTGCTGGCTGCAAATACCGGTGTGCTCACTCGCTCTTCCTCTTTACTCCTCTACTCTCCACTGCTTTCCACATGACCTGGATTGGCGCTGTGCTTGCTCCACACACACACACACACACAGCCGTGCATCATCTTCACTTCGTATCAATCATGTCCATCTCCCGCATTCTCGCATACATGCAGAAGCCGAGTCAAGCCTACACCATTGCCACACCGGCGCATCGCCTTGTTGTGGAGGCGGACAACTTCCACCTTCAGGGTCATGAAGTTGCGAAAGGTGTGCAAATCCGCAAAATTACTGGTGCCTTTGGCATGATGACTGGCGTAGAGATGACGATTGAGCACCTAGAACCAGCCAGGGCAGAGAAATATTTGGATGCATGTCTGTGGTGGCTGCGCCGAGCACCATTTGGTGTGGATCGGCTGCACCTCAATTTGATTCTACGCGATATCAAGCAGGTCCCACTGAATCGGACTATCGGGCTGCGCTATGGTGACCGTTTCAGAATGGTGCGGCTCTTCAACCTATCCAACCTGTGCTCCATCCTTCCACAAATAAAGGAGCTGGATATCTCATGGACAGCTACCCTAAATCTCACACCCCTTGCCCAGCTGAAGCAGCTCGAAGTGTTTGTGGCTGCGAATACGGACATCATCACCTTGGACGCCATCCGAACGTTGCGCAACCTGCGGAAGATTTGCGTGTGTGAATGCGTTTCACTGACTAACTTTGCCGCATTGGAGTATATGCCATCGTTGGAAGAAATTGACGTTTCTGGCACGAGAATATCGAGCACAGCTGCTCTATGCAAATCCAAAGCACTGCGGACCCTGAACGTAAGCAAATGCTACCATTTGAAGTCTCTCTCAGGCCTTGGTGGTGCCCCTGCGCTGGAGAAGATATTGGCTTCGGGTTCTGGTATCCGCCATATAGAGGGCTGCCAGCAGTGCGTAAGCTTGAAAACAGTCAACTTTGAAGAGTGCTACTTTTTGCAGAGTCTGTCAGGCCTTGCTGGTGCATGTGCTTTGGAAGAAATCCATGCCGAGGGCAGTGGCGTCCGCGACGTCAGTGGCATGAGCCGGTGCCCAAGTCTGAAAATAGTGAACGTTTCACGGTGCAACTGGTTACAGAGCCTCTCCGGACTTGCCGGCGCGCCAGCTTTGGAGGAGATTCAGGCAGAAGGTAGTGCTACCACCGATCTGGACGGCCTCTACAAGTGTCAATGTTTGAAGACAATCAATGTTGCGCGGTGTAAATCGTTACTCAGTCTATCTGGCCTTGCCGGCGCGCCTGCCTTGGAGGCGATTCAGGCACAGAACAGTGGCACTATGGATGCCGAAGGCCTCCACCGGTGCTTATGTTTGAGGACAATCAACGTTACGCAGTGCAAATCATTACTTGGTCTCTCCGATCTGGGTAGTGCACCGGCATTGGAGTCGATTCAGGCTGAGAGCAGCAGCATTTCCGACGTTGACAACCTCCACCTGTGCCCCATTTTGACGACAATAAATGTGGCATCATGCACATCTTTGCGTAGTCTCTCTGGATTGAGCGGCGCACCAGCGTTAAAAAAGATTGTGGCTACGAGAAGTGGCATCACTGATGTCGCTGACCTTTCTCAATGCCCGGCCCTTGAAGAAGTCAACGTTGCGTTATGCAACTCTCTCAACAGTCTCTCTGGCCTGATAGGTGCACCTGCCCTGGAAAGGATTTTGGCTTGGCGGTGCGGAATCGCTGAGGTGAACGATATGAATCGATGCCCTAGTCTGAAGTCCATCAACGTTTCATCGTGCAAATATTTACGCAGCCTCGCTGGGCTTGATGGTGCACCTGCTTTGGAAGAAGTTTTAGCGGAGGGCACGGCTATCACGGATTTGTCTCGGCTCGCAAGCTGCCCCAACCTGAAACGCATCAACGTCGCGGCATGCAAATCTCTCAATGACTTCTCTGGACTTGTTGGTGCGCCTGCGCTAGAACGAATCGTAGCTTCTAGAAGTGGCATCACCCATTTAATGGGTATTCATCGGTGCCCTAGCCTGAAGTCAGTCAACGTTTCATCGTGCACATCTCTACACAGTCTCTCTGGGCTTAGTGGTGCACCAGCCTTGGAAGTTATCATGGCGGTCGGCGCAGATGTTGAAAATGAGGATGGCCTTGAGACGTGCCGAAATTTGAAAACGATCTATTTGTAGATGACACCGTGCGCCGACCTATTGCAGTGAGTTTAAAAGACACTATCAAAGCAATTATTGCGCGTAGCCTTTTTTTCCATGGTGGTGATGCGCTGTGAAAATATTTTCGTTTTCAAAGCTTGCTTACATGACAATGAACACTTTTTTTTGTTTTGTTTCTAAGAATCTCATTTTCCCCATTCCAGTGTACTAGCCTTTTTGTTTTTGTATTTGCTTCCCCCACAACACAGTCAGATGTGACTACCGACAACGGTAGTGTATTCTATTTTTGTTTTCTAAGCCCGTGGGTTGTGCTTCCTTATCCTTTAATCTCATTTTTTCGTGTTCCGCGCTGCTGGTTGCGATGTGCAGGCTAGAGCAGTTTCAAATCCCGACCCTTTGCCGCGTTAACGGCTCGCGCACACCACCGACAGTGACGTTGCTGGGGTTGACGATTTGGTCTGCGTTTCCCATTTTCTTGTGGAACCTGTGCGACTAGCGCGTGAATACGAAGTGTATCCCAGTGCCCAGAATACTCATTATTCTGCACTCAGCTTACGCTTGCTCTTCTCACTGGATCCCGTGTCTTTTGAGGGTCCGTATTTTTATTTCTGTTTATTCACATCGCTTGCCGAGAAATATGCCGTTGCCGCGCGTTGAACGACGAGCGAAGACTAGCAGCCGCCTTCAACGACCTTGCGACGATATATTTCGTGCTACTGTGCATTTTCAAGACCAGAAAAGAAGAAAAAAAAAAAAAAGTCGCGGGCTGACACAACACGGCCAAGGCTCTCATTTGGACAGCACCTTTGTAGATTGAATATGCACTGCACGGCATTCCCCGTCTGCGCGATTATCGCTTTTTTTTTTTTCGCCGCGCGCATACACACACTATGCGTGTCCGTGTGAGCTGTTCTTTGTGTTCTTGCGAAACTGCGAGAATGACCGATAGGATGACTAGCAGATTGTTTTTTGTCTTTTGTCTGAGTTGCGCTCGTTGTGGCGCGTCCTACTCATAGGGTGGCGTACTGCTCTCGATGACTATCCTCCTCAGCATGTCATGCGCATATTACGTATTTCTTCTTCCGACTCCTAACCTCTCTGTTGTTTCTTTCAACAAGCTGACAAGTCCAGTACCCTCCAAAAAAGGATATTTAAGCGTCGTCTCCTTTTCAACAGACATTTTTTTTTGCCAGTCATGTCCGTCCACACTATTCTCGCATACATGAAATGTCCAAGCCAAGCGTATACCATTGCCACACCTGCCCATCGTCTCGTCGTGGAGGCGGACAACTTCCATCCACAAGGTCATGAGGTTGCAGGAAGTATGAGACACCGCAAAGTCACGGGTGCCTTCGGTATGATGACCGGCGTCGAGGTGATGATCGGCTACAAAGAACCAGAGAAAGCGGAAAAGTACTTGAATGCATGCCGGTGGTGGCTGCATCGAGCACCGTTTGGCGTGGAAAGGCTGCAGCTCACTGTGATTGCCCACGGTTACAAGGAGTATGCAGATCGTGATAAGAAAATAGTGTACCCATGGGACAGGTTTCCATCCATGCCGTCCGTGAATCTGTCCAACCTCTGCTCCACGCTCCCACAAATAGTGGAGCTCGATATTTCATTCACCACTGTTACGGATACCACCCCAGTTGCTCGATTGAAGAATCTGGAGGTGCTTGTCGCCGGGCACACAAGTATCGCCAGCGTGGAGCCTCTACGACACTTGCAACACCTGCGAAGGGTCAACCTGTCTGAGTGCAAACTGTTACAGAGCATCGCTGTGCGTGAAGGTATGGAGAGCCTGGAGGCGCTTGACGTGTCAGG